>CM060948.1:54263308-54390808 GCA_030765055.1 Mantis religiosa | reverse complement strand
TACCCTTTCATAGCGGATCCTACACACAGCTAGTGTGAAAGAACAATTAATTTCCATTAATTGTACCTAATAGTGGTCCGAACTATAAAGCCCGGGCCTTAAAGTACTTACAGCATAGTAAGTCGCCAGTAAGGTAGTTGTCTCATGTGTTTGTGAGAACTCCTAAGTGGTTTACCGGGAGAAACATGAGTCAGTTGGAGAATTTAATGTCATGTTGGCACAATCAAATCCCAGCTATGGCATTGAATTTTCAGTCTGGCTCTACCCTTTCAAGGGTTATTTAGTAGGACATATTTTCACAGCTTTAATTTTCATCATCAATGAGATGGCAATTTTGGTGGAAGGAGGTATGGAGCCATTGCTATCTTATGATGGCAGTTCAATGAACCTCTTAATGAGAATTTCAAATGGGTACTTCCAAATTGAATAGGTCACATTGGCCTTTTATGTTCAGAACATTTTTTTCCATATTGTAGGGTCTGTGATGTCTGTTATATCTTTGAGCAATTCTGGTTTAATTTCAAAGTTTATCCAGAAATGCTTTACCTTAACTGATGTTTCTTTCTGCCTGCATTTTAGGTTCTGAAATGTTCTATTATCTGGGTTGCCAAAATGTTTAGCTAAGAAGGTTGCTCTTTTCTCTTCTTGTAGAGATGGACTTCAATTGACTGGAAGTGATAACTGCACATTCAATGCCAGTCAAAAAGGCCTTGGTGAAAAGGATTTCTCTAAAATTCCTAATGGAGTAAATGGCGTGGAAGACAGGATGTCAGTAGTATGGGAAAAGGGTGTACACTCAGGAAAGATGGACCCTACTCGCTTTGTTGCAGTGACCAGTACCAATGCTGCCAAGATTTTCAACATTTATCCAAGGAAGGTAAGATCAGATAGCATCGGTCTCTGCAAAGGTGATATTAGTAATAATAGTATGTAATTAAATGTTTTATTTGTAATCCTATATATGGTGACTCTCAAATCACAACTGAGTAGTTCCTCAAGGGATATGAGGGTGATTCAAATATAAATGGTAATTGTTGCGTATCACAGAGTAAGCAGTTCTGAGTGTGATAGCAGAGTGGGGGGGTCAAAGGTCAGTTTGTTAGGAAGGGGGAACTGGCTTGATTAGCTGATCCACTAGGGTGTGGCATCAGTACAGCCATAAGTGTGCAGGAGGTTCGCAATGCACAGGACTTTTCCGGTTGAGCAGCATTTTTTGGCCTTCACCGGACAGGCTTCATTCTTTCGTCACCACTCTTTATCTACCCTTTTTGATTCCGGAGTGTAATTAGAACCCATGTCTCATCACCTGCAATGATGCGTCTCAAAAAATCCTCCACTTCTTGCCAAAATTGGTTCAGAAGTCTCTCACAGATCTCCAATCTGTCCTAATTTTGCTGCTCGGTTAACAACTGTGTAATTCTCTGGTCACTTATTTTTCTAATGCCAGGATGCTTCCTAATAATGACATGAGCACTACTAAAGCTGACACCCACTTCTGATGCGATTTCTTGAACAGTGGATCAGCGATTGTCTTCAATAAGCTCTTGAATGGCATGAATGTGAGACTTAACCTTAGGCATCGAGCATGAATTTTATTTTCCCAAATCATCAGCAACCCTTAAATAGTGTGGCCCAAGTAGGTACTCGATTCTGCAGCAATGTAGTGTCCCCGAACTGCAACATTGGTGCTCGTCTGCCATAACATAGAAAGGCGTAGATGAAGACATGCAGCGTTTTTAAAACTACTTTTATAGACTTTACTTACCATATTTTTAAAGAAGATGCTGAAAATGGCCACTGCCATTATCCATATATGTTTGACACCTCTTTAGGAAAATATCCATCACTTGCTGTAGTTCACATTGAGAAATGCTGGACTTTCCTGGCAGATACTTTGTTTTAATTCTTCCATGGTGTGTGGGTTTGTCTTGTACACTTTATGCTTTTAGTTAGCCCAGAGTTAGAAATTGCAGGGGGACCGAGGGGGCTCAACTCTCTACTAATAATTATGTCCTGAAATACATTCTCAGTTGTTCTCATCAAAAGACTGGCTGTATGAGCTGGTGTTGGGTCTTGTTGAAAAAAAGGCAAAATCACGCTCTCTGTCTGTTAATTCTCTAAAAACAAAAGGTTGCAGAAATTGTATTTTTATATGTATGGGCATCAACTATTGACTTAAAAAAACATTTGAGCTTACAATCTTTTCTCCACTAAAGGAGGAATGCCAGCATTCCTGTGAATGGTTGTCACACAGATATGCTAAATTAGAATTTGGTACATGTAATACTGTGAACCATTGGTAAAGTGTATGCAATCAACATACCAAATTAATGTTCTCCTGCTATCTCCAATAAACAGTGCTTGAAACAGATGAGAATGTTCACTGTATGTGTATCATACTATTATGATAGCTCAAGCTGTAGCATCACATAAAATTGAATGTTTATATTTGAAGTTGCTGCTATAGGTTTCAAATTTTCAAGCCTGATTTACTTTCCATCTAGATGCAAAAAGTGTTAACAAGCAAATATAAAATGTAAGGATTATTTAAAATCCAGCAAAACGTAACAGGTTTACAATATAACATCCCATTTTGGTAACTAAAACAACTATACCTAAAACCACCTAATTATTTTTCTCTTTTTCTTTCTTGTGTGCAGGATTTTGCCATTGTGAAGTTGACTATCTGCTACCCAGTCTATTTTTTATTGAAACCAGATAATATACTTGTATATATTGTTAGTCCTTGCACTCTTGGGATTTAATGCTACCTTTTACGTTCATGGTTATCTTGATTAAACCACTGAACATCATTGGTCAGAATGTCAATATCAGAACTTATTAGACCCAAATCCTGTCTGCTGTGTTTTCAAGTGCATGATAAAGGACAGGATAGGTTCTTATAAAATATTAATTGCTGTGTATGAATGTTGACCTGACTTTGGTAGTAGTCCTCTGGTTGAACATGTCGTTTAGATTTAAATTACAGAATTAGCCAACAATAAAATTTTTATTAAATTTATTAAATTATAAATGAGTCGTATCTATTACACATCGGCTTCACTTATGGACCTATATTGAGGACATGTTTCGCAAACCATCGTTTGCATCATCGGCTCTAATGCTCTGTCACATTAGAGCTGACGATGTGAACAATGGTTCGCGAAACATGCCCTCAGTATAGGTATGTAAGTGAAGCCGATGTGCAATAAATATGACTCATCTATAATTTAATCATTATTTCGCTGTGGTGTTCCAATACAGTTAAATTTCGATATAATAAAATTGTTGTTTTTATTTTTACTTTAAGGTACTTTAATATTAATAACTCGAAACAAATACACAAACCACAAAAATATATGACAGAAAAAATAGAAAATTTTAGTTCGATGTAAGTTGTTTCAATGTTTTCAGGATGTATATCTCGCAATGAATACAAAGTCAGATTACTGTCGATGAGTTTATTCCATGCAGAAGTCCAAATAACTTTAAAAATAGTGCAGCTATTGGACAATGAATGAGACTATCAGCTTTAAGTCAAAGAACCATTAATGAACCAAAAACCTATAAGAAGCAATGATTAAATGTCACTTGGATTGTAGTACTTGCTTTCTGAAATTACTAAATGAATTTGAAGCTTGATTAGAATTAATCAAGCACTTTAGCTTTTAGATGTTGATTTATTAATTAAGAAGAACCCCTCTATTTTAAAATAGGTTAATTCCTGTAAAGTAAATAAAATTGTTATGCCTTTCCATAATCAACACTGAAATTATGGACTGTTATACACTCACACAATCTCAGATTTAAGTAATACATGTACTGTGTATGTCAAATGCAAATTAAATCTATATTCATAATGTTTACAGGGTTGCATTGCTGTTGGGTCCGATGCGGATATTGTTATCTGGGATCCCACTAAGACTCGCACCATTTCTGCCAAGACTCATCATCAAGCCTGTGACTTCAACATATTTGAGGTATGAAATTCAGGGTGACCTGTTGGAGCAGTGCACAGGTTCCTTATACCTTTCTTATTTTGGAAATGGGAATCTCCCGTACATATTTTCTTAAGAATACTGTTTTACAACTATAGTTGAATGAATGAGTGAGACCAGGTTATCCCATTAAAGGCAAGGGCCTCCTACCAAAGGAGAGGTCATAAGTGTTCCTCATGCGGGAAGCTATGACACGTAGAAGATTCAGCTATGACACTTAGAGTGTTCCAGTCAGATGCCTGGTATGAGAGTGAGTGAAGGAGATGATTGAATGAGGGCGAAATGAATGAAAGGAATGATGGAGCAACTGGTGAAATGATAGCAGGGGAAACAGGAGATCCTGAAGAAACCCGCCCCTGCATTGTGTTGTCCACCACAAATCTCACATGTGGGCACCTGGGATCGAACCTGGGTCGCCTTGGTGAGAGTCAAGCGGTCCAAGTGCTTGATTTTACCCATTCACATAGTCATTATGAGACAAAAAGCTTGCGTGTAAAACTGGATCACCTTCCCCTCTCTGCAGTATGTATAAGGGGATGCCAAATTGAACAACTGGATGTGGAAACTGAGTTTTCAATTGAAGGAATTAAACTGAAGTATATATTTATCCACCAGAGGGCTATCATATTAATGAAAAATAAACTGTGTTTATTACGAAAACCAGTGTATGAACTGTGAAATAGCCCATGAGACTGAAATGAATGTTTTCATGAGTTAACATGTAGAGTTAATTCTAAAAGTTTTGGATATAACTACTGCCTATACATAGGTTATATTAATATTAAATGTAGGTGGTGTATTGATTTTTGAAGAAGAAATGGAGAATATTGCTGAAGTGGAGAACAAGTTGAGTAATCAATTATGTATGAGAGACCTAGGAAGAATAAATCAATACTTGGGAATCAATATTGAGTATATTCCAGAATATGTATGTCGCCTTTTATTTTTCTGCTCCGGAGGAGTATATAACGTTATGGTCATTACCCTAAACGATCGATATATATCAAAGCAGGCAGCGCAAAGTAATTTCATGCTGTCAGGTTGCCAGTCAGGTTGCAAGAGCCAACCCCCTTACCCTGCTTCGTCCTGCAAGCAGTATATAAGCCGCTGTCATTCGTGCCTTAGAAGTCAGTAGCAGCAACATGGGAGAACATATTCATCTGGAAAAATAAGGATCGCGTAATGAACTTTGAAATCCCGCCAGCAGATAATTTGACAAAAAAGTTCATAGTTCCACCACCAGAGAGAGCAGATAACAACAGATGCCAGTTGGGAAGAGATTGAAAATGGAGGCCAGGGCCTTTGAAACTAGTCTCTCATAAATATATGAAAAAGTAAGTGACGAGTGTCAATAAACCAACCACAAATAATTTTTATATTAATTTTGACGTCACTGTTACTAAATTCCTCCAAACACACATTAAAAGTAAGTGTTGTTTTGTGTCATTAATCGACTCCCAATTAATTTAATTTATACAACACTGTTTTCAACACTTCCATGAAAGGATTTACATCATGTGATGTTATACAAATATAATAATTTGTAACAAAAACTTCACTTATCTTGAGAAAATGATGTTAATTCTTCTTTCTAATTGAAATCGATTTCACGAACTCTTGTCCGCATCATCAGTCAAAGAAAACCACAGGAGAAAAAAAAGTTTGTTGTAAAGGAAGTTACTATGTTGTTATGTTTTTACAGTATTACCAAAATCTGAAAACGAAACAAACTTAAGAACAGAATCAAATGCTGGTATTTCAAAATTCATTACGCAATATTTTTTAAAATAAATATCTTTTCCCAAACATTGGCTTTATAGTTCGGACCACTGATCAAACTAATAGTGGCCTAAACTATAAAGCCCAGGACTTTAAAGTACTTAAATATTGTAAGTCGCCATTAAATAGTTGTCATGTGTATATGAGAACTTCTAGTGGTGTACCAGGAAAAATGTGTCATTTGGAGGATTTAATGTTATGCTGGCATGTTGTCATGGTTAGAGCAACCAGACAGATACTAGGAGATCCATGACTATTAGGTACAATTAATGGATCAATGACATTGATCAATTATATTATGGTTAAATGACCAAAAATGATCTGCTATGGCCGATTTATCAGTTTGTTTATACTTAATGTTACAAAAATGTTCTTTCGTTCTGGTCTTGCCCTATGGAAAGCCCCATGGAGGCGCCGGGCGCCCTTTTGGGACAGCTCGGTAACTCCCTGGTTGAAGGAGGCCAAGGTCTTTGGACCTATGGGTGCGGGACTAATTGTAGTAGAACCTCTGCAGTTAACAGTTAACGTGTGTGTAGTACTAGGTTTGGATAGGTAAATTCTCACTGAAAATTCAGTACCATAGCCAGGAATTGAACCGTGGATCTCTTGGTTTCTGAACAGTTGCTCTAACCAATGAGCAACAACCTAACTCTATCTATCTAAACCTTGTCCTTCATATGAATAGTGTGAAAGAACAATTAATTTCCTTTTGACTCTGCCTATTCAATATGACTTTCAATTGATTGCTAACATATTAGCGTTCAAGAGCAAAAATCATCCCATTTGAAAGTCACAGTAATTGATAAATGCTGCAGTTTTTACAATTAGAAATATTTTCTTTAAAAAAAACTTAGCAAATTTTTATATTATATGTATTTTGAGGAACTAGTGTTATTCTATATTCCTTAAAAATGTTTCTAAATTTTTTATTAGCTCAAGGATGATATATAAATTTTAAAAAATTATAATCATCTTTTATTTTAGTGCCCCATAATGCCCCAATAACATCTAGTAAGTGAGAGCAATAGATTTACAAGGAAGTTGGCAAGCAATGAGGACAAATTTGGTGTCATTTTGACAAGCTTTCAGCTTACCATTCCAAATAGGTGTAATAGGATTCAATATGTCATTACTTCTATTTATTCTTTCATGTAGTAATATGTAGTAATAGCTCAGTGTGTTTTGTGAGCATTTTATACTCTTCCAAGCATTCTTTCTTTCTCTTGATTTTAATGTAGTGTTTGGTTGTATATACATCTTGAGAAAATTTGAGGAAATATTTTAAATGCCACATGTTTATTGCAGGGTATGGTATGCCATGGTGTTGCTGAGTATGTTATTGTCAATGGCAGAGTATGTGTTGATGAGGGAGACCTGAAAGCTGTGCAAGGCTATGGAAAGTTTGTACCTACTCCAGTTTTTGCACCATATGTGTATGAGCATGTGAAGGAACATGAAGAGGTAAAGTTAAAGGAGAAATATAAATGAAATATATAAAATTATATGTGCTTGCAGGCTTATCTGCTTTGGGATTTTCTTTATTTTTAAGGAAACAAAATTTTAATAATACTTAATTTATCCAGAAATAGAAAGCATGGCTTTTTGGAAGGGGAATTTTATTTATTCTTTTTTTTCAGTTTTATGCAAGTTCATTTCTGGACAATATAAAAATTTTGGAAACTGCTGCAGGTGTTGGGTAGTTTTTTTTTTTTTTTTGCCCCTTTTTCATATGTAATGGGGTGGTATTTTAATGGGATTGATTTTAAGGAGTTATTTTGTTATATCGTGTGGAAGCATATATCAATAGTTATGTTTTCACTGTTATGTTTTCTTCCTGTTTGTTGCAATCATTATTTGTATTTCCTTTATATAAGCATATAAAGAGAAAGATAAGATATATTGACATAAGAGTTCTACCAGCCAAGATGCAGTGTGTTGCATAAATATCTACATATTTACCACTAATTGTATTGTTAATGCAGTATTTGTTTCTCTTCTCCAGTTAGTCTTCATTTAATTTTTTGTTTTTATGTTGAATATCAATAACACTTTTGTAACTTTACATCAAGTAAACTCTTCCATATAACCATAACTTCTTGTGATCCAATTTATCACAGTGCAAACCCTGCATTAACCCAAACCTATGAAGGATAAAACTGCACTGTTCCACTTTATCTTTTGAAGCAGTCCCTTAAAATCATTGATGTTACTATAACAACTCAAATCATGTTTTTAAATTAATGAATAACTTCCAACATTGGACTTCATCTTTGGATTACTCAAGCTTCTTTGTTGTTACATCTTCAGTTATAATAATTGAATGTGGTCTTTCTGAAGTTCATTAAAACAAAACAATATATAGCACAAAAGTGAATCAAAGATATTGACACACTGTTTCACTCACACTGTTTTTTCACAGGACATATTTCTAGAGCTTTTGCTCTCACCATCAGCTGGAACTGGACTAGTGCAAATTGTAGTGGTTTCCTCTTTCTCCAGTTGAATTCCAGCTGATGATGAGAGCAAAAGCTCTTGAAACATGTCCTGTGAAAAAACAGTGTGATTGAAGCAGTGTGTTAATATATCTTCTCGATTCACTTTTGTGCTAAGTTGTGCTTCACTGTCTCTACGCTTCTTTCAGTTTTATACTTTGAAAACAATACATATCTAGAAATAGCCTACATCTGTCAATGGTAATTACTTTTCCTTTGTTTTCTTCTTGGTTTCTCTAAATGTTTTAATGCACAAACCTTTTATATTTCTACTGTTCAAATACTATGATGTAAGACTTGAGGCTTTCACTACAAGCGTTATTAATCAAGGCTTCGCGTATGATCAGTTGTGTCAGGTTTAAGAAGGTTGAGCTTTCGGCCATGGAGTATAGAATGGCAGAGAGCCTGACCTTCTTAAACCTGACATGGCTGATTAACCGTGAAGCCTTGATTAGTTACTATGATGTTCGTTAGGTAGTTTAGACTGTTTCAAATCATAAGGACAAATAGGCCATGAGCTTGATGCATATCTCCTACAGAAGAAGAAAGCTGATATAGCAACAATTACTTCTGAGGCACCTGCTGCAAGAGCAGCAGCATCAGGAGGTAAACCTGCAGCTGTTCAGAATGGAACTGCAAGTGAAAATGAGAGCAAGCCTTCAACTCTATTGCCTGCTCAAGAACCCCTAGCAACCTTCACTGAAGCTGCTGGTCTCCATACCCCAACGTACAACAAAGGGCAGCGCAATCTCCAGGATTCCACCTTCTCCATCAGTGGTGAGCAACCCAGTGGCTTTGAGAACGATTCAGGTAGCTGTGTGCACTTGAATGTAATAGATTTTAAGATTCTTACACATGGGGATTTAATTGTAAACTCTAATTATAAGATGTGCTTTGCATGTGTGATGGGTGTAATGCTTGTGAAAAGGGCAATTATTGCTGTACATGGCTTTATATTACATCTTGTGCACAACAAACTATACTGCTGTATTTATGGTAAGCTTTTATTCTTTCATGTTCAGCTTTGTACAAAGTATTGCATGTGCTTTTATATTGCTGTTGCATGCATTTTGTAAACTAATATTTTTAAAACACAAATTTCAATGTACCAAAATGTTCCATACCTTGATAAACTTCCCAATGCACTTTAGTTTATTTCATCCATAATATTTGTTTTTGGAGTCCTGAACAAGTTTTTAGCAATCACATGTGCTTGCACTTAAATTTGTTTGAAATCAGTAGGTGGTTTCCTGTTACCTTTCAAAAAGCAAAATTAATTTGTTAATTCACTTGAAGTAAAGATTTTATTTTTTAGGATTTGGATTGATTTAATTTCTAGTTGCCTATATTTCCAAAATGTTATGTTGCTGAAAGTGTTACCAAATGGTAGGAAATAGTTAACTTTAAAGATTGAAAATAAGGAAAACTTTCTTAAGAATTAGGCTACATGTGTTGCATAGATCTGGACATGTAGAGCCAGACTGAAAAATTCAATGTCATAGTTGGGATTTGAACCATGAATCTCTTGGTTTCCATTCAGTAGCTCTTAACTTCTGAGCTACCATGACAACATGTCCGCACTGCATTAAATTCTCCAACTGTTCTATTTTTCCCAGTAAATCACTAGAAGATCTTGTATACATAATGAAATAATACCCTTAATAAGAGTCACTTGGAAGATTTAATGTGTGCTGGCATGTTGCCATAGTAGCTAAATGGTTAGAGCAACTGCATGGAGACCAGGAGATACATAATTCAAATTCTGGTTATGTTGTATAGATTCTTCTGAATCTAGAAACAAACCCTTGAAGGCATAATTCAGTGGATAAAAAGTGAATGTTAAACCTAGTTATATGCATTTATGCATTTTCAAAGACACTCAGTATAGTATTCTATCCAAAAAAAAAAAAAAAAGGGCCAACTTACTTTCAGTTATATTTTTACAGCTGTGCATTGTGTGTCCAATCATTGATGTGAGAAAAAACAAAGATAAACAAACAAAGAATAAACACTTATTATTTAAGTTAATTGGTGGAAATTAATCATTTTTTCACACTAGCCGCACATAGGCTAAGGTTTCGTATGGATAGAGTCAACATGAAAAATTCAATGCCATGGCCGGAATTTGAACCACGGATCTCCTGTTTTCTGTTCAGTCACACTTACCCATTGAGCTACCATGGCCAACGTGCCGTCCTGACATTAAATTCTCCAGATGACTCATATATATATATTTTCCCAATAAACCACTCGTATCTCGAGATACACCGTTTGTGGCGACTTACTATCGTAAGTACTTAAGTCCAAGGCTTCATCTATAAACTCTTATTATTTTAAGTTAATCGATGGAAATTAATCATTTCTTCACACTAGCCGTATATAGGCAAAGTTTTTGATAGAGTCAACATGAAAAATTCAATGCCATGGCCGGGATTTGAACCACAGATCCCCTGGTTTCTGTTCAGTCACACTTACCCATTGAGCTACCATGGCCAACGTGCTGTCCTGATGGCAATTAAATTAACATGATAATAATTAATTTAACATGTTAATTAATGGCCATACATGTCTGTGTACAGATACATAAATACATACCAACTAATAATGATGTTTATTACAGTGTTTATGCCATAATGCATCATTATAATATATTGGTATAATATATATATTATATATATATATATATATATATATATATATATATATATATATATATATATATATATATATATATATATATATATATATATATTGTATTATGAAAATAATTTGAACTAAAACTGAGGAGGTTTTATGGTTAGGTTAGAAACATTACTCCCTAACCTCCCTCATGGATCACTTTTTGCAAAATTTAAATTTCTATCTTAGCCCAAATATCACGTATTAGAGATGGATTCACTTGGCACTCATCACACCCTACTTACGAAGGTTGCACTATGACAACACTGTAGGACTCCAATTGGTTGTTGGGCAGTAGTCTGCATTTCCATAATGTCTTCTGGTTTTGATCATAGGGGATTCATGGGGGAAAGATTAGTAGTTTGAATATCTTTTCATCAGATGGCAACATAATTTTTATATGAATAACAAAATTGTACAAATACATACAGTTTAATCTCTGTACGAGGGTGGTCTGAAAAGTTTCCAACCTATACTGGTCGCCAATCTAGAAAGTGATTGACATTTCGTACGGAGAGAGAGGCGACGTTGCCGCTTATTGCTGCCACGTGGAGAGCACGATAGGATTACGCGAGCGAAGGTGATTCAGTTGCAACTGCAATTGGTATTTTATTATTATTATTATTTTTATTATTATTATCATTATTATTAATTATTTATAATGCTGTACACAAAGACAATAGTACAGTCGTGGATCTACATGCAAACGCTAGAACATGCATGAACACATCAATGTAAAGATCATCATAACAAAAGAGGCATACCTGTGACATTTGATGCTTATTGAAGTGGGAAAATGCCGCTTACACAATTTTTTCCGGGAGTTTCTAATTTATACCCCAATGTCTTTCTTCTTTAAAATACTTTTCTTTCCCTATTTTAACCTTAATGCCCTTACTGATACCTACAGCACAGGAAGTCCTATCAAGCACTTAGAGAATGAAATACTAGACTCCCCTATCAATTTCTCCTCTTCGAAGTATTCTCTCACAGAGCATATTATTTCCCGTGTATGTCCTTTAATTGGAATACCTCTATACCTTTACCAAATATAGTTTTATTTGGTTCCCGAGCACGTTCAGGTTTTCGTTTGTCACTATATTTAGACATAATTAAACATTCATTAAACACAATTACAAATGATCATAACACGCGCACAGATACACGAACTCACACACATGTAAACCAAGGCAAATTGCCACAAATAAAATGCAAAGTAACTTACCAGTACAGGATCTCCAACTGTGAGGGCATTCTGTTTATGCAGCATTATCAGAAGAGAAATAAGCGTAACTCGCTTGCCCGCAAGTCATGCTAAGCACGTGTTAGAATATCGGCAACCAAGGTTTAGCATCTAACATTGTCAGGAAACGTCCAAGGTTTAGCATCTAGCATTGTCATGGAAACGTCTCGACTCTAATTGGTCCTTCTAATGGTTACTATGACAACCGTTATAACGTACTCATCCCCACCCATTTATTTACAGCATTTTTCCATGTGGTTACTAACTGTCAATCACATTCTAGTTTGGCGACCAGTATAATAAAGATACAAGACATTTTTTCAGAAAAAAAAAAAAAAAAAAATATATATATATATATATTTGTTTTAATATAGTCTCCTTGTAACTCTATGCACTTCTCCCAGCGATGCTCCCATCTTTGTAACCGGTCCAAATAGTACTTGGCATTTTGCTCTGCAAAATAATTGTTCATGAAGGGGATTGCCTCTTCATTTGACAAAAATCTCTGTCCTCTGAGTGCAATTTTAGATGACGGAACAAAAAGAAGTCACTTGGGGCTAGATCTGGTGAGTAAGGTGGATGGTCAAGCAGTTCAAACTGTAATTTGTGGATTTTCGCCATTGCAACCGCTGAGGTGTGAGACAGTGCGTTGTCTTGGTGAAACAGGATTTTCTTTTTCTTTTTGTGCAAATGTGGCCGTTTTTCCGCAAGTTCTGCCTTCAGCTTGTCAAGTAATGATGATTAGTATACTCGTGTAATGGTTTTTCCTTTTTAAAGAGAATCGATTAAAATAACCAAATGACTATCCCAAAAAATAGTTGCCATCACTTTCCCAGCCAAAAAAATAGTTTTTGCTCTTTTTGGAGCCAGTTCTCCCTTTGCAGTCCACTGTTTGGACTGTATTTTTGTTTCGGGCGTATAATGGTGTATCCAACTTTCATCTATAGTAATTAATCGGCGCCAAAACGGGATTTATTGGGCCTAAACTGTGCCAACAGAGCTTTGGAAATGTTCATTCGAACACGTTTTTGGTCTAACGTGAGCAAATACGGCACCCAATGCGCAGACAGCATTCTGATTTAATATGTGACAAACACGATCTTTTGACATGTTCATAGCCTCTGCTATCTCTCTCTCTTTAATTTGGCGGTCGTCTAGCACATTTGGTAAACTTTGGCAATGTTTTCATCAGTATTTGAAGTTTTTGGACTTTCCGAAAGTTCACTGTCTCCCAAGCTCTTACGGCCATGTTTAAATTCAGCTCCCAAAATTTCACTGTGGTAAATGATGGTGGAGAGTCCCCATACACAGAATCCAACTCATCTTTCATTTGCATAAGCATATTGCCTTTCAAAAACTAATATTTAATGACAGCTCGATACTCAATTGTGTCCATTTTCATAAAAACTGACATTAACTCATTCAAACGACTGTTACATAACAATTGAGCGTCCAGAATGGCTGAAACTTTGGTGAGTAACTGTCAACAGCTGAACAGCAAAATTCACTAGCTTTTATTTACGAGTGTTGCCATCTACATGTTGTGGTCGGAAACTTTTCAGTCCACCGTCGTATTCTATTGTAGTTCTCTTTTAGCACATATGCTGAAATCATTAACCATATATTGAGAATGCTTTTAAAATTTCTTGCATGGGAAAGTATGTTATACTAGTTTTAGCTGTAGAACTATAGATGGCATTGCACCACCCTTGGAGGAATAACAACCAATTAAAACCTATTATTTTGAAGCACAGCAAGTATATACTGAAAAGAGAATGAATCATTGAATGCTGATGTAAACTACCAATTATTGAGTTGTTGACAAGTAATGAGTGTTTTCATTCAGATTGGGTAACACTAATCATGAATTGCCTGTACATTCTTTTCCTTAATTATAAGGTAACATTAATTTTTTTCTTTCTTTTTCTCTCCCTTTTTCTTTTTCTTTCTGTATTTTGTTCCTTCTTTCTTTCTTAATTAAAACCATATTGCTTCATAACATTCGAACAGTAATAATATAGTGATTTTAGCACTTTATGGACTGTCTCCTTTTGCTATAAAATTGACTATTTATGCACTGCCTTTTAAAATCATTAGCCATTATAAAATATGTATGAAATCACACTTTATGTATTGGAAGCAAACTTGCAAACAAGATAAATGAATTGATAAAAATTAATCATTTATTCACACTAGCCGTATATAGGCTAAGGTTTTTGATAGATAGAGTGTATGTAGTGTTTTAGGGCCCGTCGACAACTAGGTCATTTGGGCCTTGATAGATAGAGTCAACATTCCAATGCCATGCCCAGGAATTGAACCATGGATCTCCTGGTTAAGTTGGCCATTGTAGCTCAATGGGTTAGAGCGACTGGATGGAAACGAGGAGACCATGGTTCAAATCCTGGGCATGGCATTGGATTTTTCATGTTGAATCTATCTATCGGAAAGATAAGTGAAGTTTTTTGTTACAAATAGTTATAATTGTATAATACTTATTGCTTCACTGTAACTAGCTTCATTTTCTACGTAATTGCAAATAATGTTTATTAGGTCAATCAATGGAAATTAATTGTTCTTTCACACTGGCCGTGTGTAGGCTAAATTGTGGAAACGTAGAGTCAGACTGAAAAATTCAATGCCATAGCCGGGATTTGAACCACGGATCGTCTGGTTTCCGTCCAGCCGCACTACCATTGTGCTACTATGGCCAACGTGCCGATATGACATTAAATTCTCCAACTAACTCGTATTTTCCCTGTAAACCACTTAGGAGTTCTCATAAACACATGAGACAACTACCTTAATGGCGACTTACTATATTGTAAGTCCTTTAAGGCCCGGGCTTTATAGTTAACCACTATTATATCAATTAATGGAAATTAATTGTTCTTTCACACTGGCCATGTGTAGGCTAAATTGTGGAAACGTAGAGTCAGACTGAAAAATTCAATGCCATAGCCGGGATTTGAACCACATATCGGCACGTTGGCCATGGTAGCACAATGGTAGTGCGGCTGGACGGAAACCAGAAGATCCGTGGTTCAAATCCCGGCTATGGCATTGAATTTTTCAGTCTGACTCTACGTTTCTATAATGTTTATTATCCATAATAAATAAATTTTCATTGGAGCCAACTCCCAGTTATTCCAAGTATTACTTTCATCATGAATCTCCTCCGCCTTACAGTTTTGAATGGTTTCAATGAAGGATAGATATTGTTTAATAGCAATGTTGATCATAGTCTAAATGAGATCACTCATTTACTTTGAGATTCAATTTTTATAAGTACAAGAACATCTCCACCATTACAGCTGTTTTGAATGGGTAGTGAACCAATTTTGATCTAAAAATCATCATTTATACTCAGCTATTCTCTTTAGAAAATGCTATCCATGCTACTATTTTTGCTGATTCCAGAATTTGTCTCCTTTTATAAAAAGTTAAGAATATGAACCATAACTTTGTTTATATGTTTGGCTTTCTGGATTTCAAATACATTGACGTGATTATTTTAAGTTTCTGAGCCATTGAATAATAATTGATGATATTAAATAATTGAAATTAATTATTGAAATTAATTTAATTTAAACTTTCAATTAAAATAATTGAAAGTAATTGATGAATGTCCACTATCATAAAACCTGCAGATGTCCCTATAAATCAATTAAAAGTCAACTATCAACTTCTGTAAATGTCTTTTATTTTCTTGCTTTTAAATTTAATCTTTTGGTTGTAGACTTTTTGAGAAGATTTGTCCTCCACCTGTATATGATTGCTTGCTTGGATAAATTACTTATGTAATTATATATTGTGACTTTGTGAATTCGTAGAATTAAAAGTCAAAGTTGCAGAAATTCAAAATGTTCTTTATTTCCGCAGAAATACACTTGCGCAGGTCTGCCGATAGCCAAAATGATGTAACACACATGTACAAAGCTAATGCTAGTCCTTCTCACACACGTGCAATCTGCACCGTTTACAACTGCAAACACTGCCTCTCTGCATCCACGTACTCCTATTTATATGCAAGTCAGCTGTTCTGGAAACTTCTCCACACCGGGCGAAGTCATGCGAGAGCTTCACGGTCCTTCCAGGCGGGCGGAGAAAGGGAAAGAAAAAGTTCAGTCACCAACATGGCTTCCCCTCTCCCCACCACGTCGCTCCTCTGCAGGCGCTAGCTCATTGGCGTAGGCATGGCTTTAAAGCTACCTGTCTTTCCTGCCAGCCAGTTTTATTGTGCCTTCGACGGTCGGGTGACAATATGTAGAAAAACCAATAAATGACACTAATTGCTAACTACTTAAAAGATGGCCCAAATGATGGTTTACAATGTTAAAACATTCCTCTCCTGACACATTGGCCCAGTTGGTGTAGTTATTGTTTCAAATCATTTGAAATGGTTGTCTAAAGCCCTCTTATTCCTAAACCCAAGTACTATACATAAACAATATATAAATCAAATACAGTGAATAGAAAAATATTTGAATAGTACTGCTGTATAAGTGAAGTAAACGTGGAGTTTTAAGAGCTGCTAACTTATAACTAGGGAGAGTTAAGGGGGGAGCAAGTTAGTAGTGATGGGATTATATGTTCCCTGCATCTTGTAAACGTAGGGGAGGAGGTTGAGTGCCATACAGTCTCATATGTGCTCATTCAACCAAGGTCATGAGCAATGGTAATCTATAAGACGTCACACGACAGACATAGTGTTGTAACATATATTGCACATTTATTCATAAATTATACAAAACAAACTTATCTTTTTCAGATATATGAATATAAACAAAAGAATAATTAATATTGTCGCGAACCCGTTATCTGCAATAGCGCGGCTTGTGTACACAAAGAGCCGGCAAATAAAGATAGCGGAGATAAAGGACTTGCCGGCACAGATTAGATTATGCTTCTGGAAGGTTCGGATTTCAGAACATTCGATGTCTTGTTTATTCCAGAAACATCTAGTGATTACTTTCTTGGAAGTGTTGAAAACAGTGTTGTTATATAAATTAACTTTAAAGAGAGTCGATTAAAGACACTAGACAACACTTACTTTTAAATTTTTCCGGAACTAGTTTCAGAGGCTTTGCCTCTATCATCGGCCGGCTCTCGACTGATTCTCGTTGGTGTAGCTGACGATACCTTGTCACAAGTTTCCTCTGGTGGCGGCTCAAGGAACTTGCTGAACAAATCCTTCTGGGGGATGTCGAAATTGAATACTTTGTTCCTATTTTTTGAAATGAAGATTTGTTCCCATGTGGATAGTTCTTGTTTTCCTGATGTATGTTTCAGTAGTTTTGGTTCTGGATTTATGTTGTGGTTTTTTTCCCAAAAATGTGTGGCAACTGCTGATTTTTCTAATTGTTTATATTTTATGTTTCTAAAGTGTTCCTTTGCTCTTGTTTCTAAATTTCTTTTTGTTTTTCCAATATAAATTTATATTGGAAAAACAAAAAGAAATTTAGAAACAAGAGCAAAGGAACACTTTAGAAACATAAAATATAAACAATTAGAAAAATCAGCAGTTGCCACACATTTTTGGGAAAAAAACCACAACATAAATCCAGAACCAAAACTACTGAAACATACATCAGGAAAACAAGAACTATCCACATGGGAACAAATCTTCATTTCAAAAAATAGGAACAAAGTATTCAATTTCGACATCCCCCAGAAGGATTTGTTCAGCAAGTTCCTTGAGCCGCCACCAGAGGAAACTTGTGACAAGGTATCGTCAGCTACACCAACGAGAATCAGTCGAGAGCCGGCCGATGATAGAGGCAAAGCCTCTGAAACTAGTTCCGGAAAAATTTAAAAGTAAGTGTTGTCTAGTGTCTTTAATCGACTCTCTTTAAAGTTAATCTAGTGATTGTTACAGAACAGTCTCGAATTATCAATGAGATATTTAAGGAAGTGACTTGCCAAGAGTGAGTCGCAAACAGAGCAGTAGTAGTAAACAGCTGTGAAGTGTTGTAACGAGAGCTGATGTAAACGGGTGTAATCAGAACGCTGTTGTGATCATCGACCTTGGTAGATTGTGTATGTGATGTAATACTGCTACTGTGAGTGTATTTCTATGCAAATAAAGAACGATTTGAATTTCTGCAAATTGGACTTTTAATTCTACAAACCCACAAAGTCACAACGTGCACAGTATATGAAAATATAATTTGTAGTGACAATACTACATTATGTCTGAGCATATGCCTTGTTGCAATGAACACAATATACATTTTGAAGGTTTCATATGAAAGCAATCTTCTATTCTCCTCCAGACATGCTCTGTATTGGAAAAAACTTCTCTCTACAATGCATATTGTGAATGGGGCAAATTTACACCAAAAGGAGGTACTTCTTTGTGCATTACAATTTTCTCCAGAACCTTGTAGTGCATCCCAAATTTTACACAGAGTGGAATATCCTATATTTTTCTGGAGAACACGTTTCAATTTCTTCTGCACCTATAGAAGTATTCAGTCTCTGCTTGGCATAGCCAATGTGCATGACCTTTCACTAACGGTGCGAGTTGATGACTAACTCAGTTGATGATCATGAAGAACTAACTTCACGAATATTTGGCTAAGCTTCTGGGCCCTACTTATAACTTCAAGCAATACTTATTGTTGCAGAAAGCAGACTTCTCTTGACACACGATCAATGTACACAGAATTTAAACAATAATAGCAATCATTAATTTTAAAGCAAACAGTTTAAGGCTAGAAAATTTCACTGCAAGCAGAATGCCAATTTCACTGGAATAGCATGTGCTTAATAGAGTATGCTTGCAGTATAGGTGGAAAATTGTGGTATTATAGTCATAAGGGTTGCAGTTTGCATTAGAAATGTGTATCATTTACGCACTTAAAAAAAGAATGCATTTGAAATGCATAATAGTAGTATAAAAGCTTTTATGTTTCGTTGCATGGATATGTATTGTAGTTCTGAATGCAAACATTGTCTCTAATTCTTCAGATTATTAAAGTAACCTTTTATACATTTTTCAGCCTTTCTTTTGCAGAATTTACAAAATAATCCTTAAGACATACTTGGTTCAATGATTGAATGCAGAACAGTTGGTCTTGAAGGTAGATGACTTTGTAACCAGATGTAATATGTGTACTCGAAATTCAGTAGTTCTAAGTTCGTGTATTAAGATCTTGCTTCTAAATTGTGACCAAATTTTTAACTAAGTGATGCTGAACTAAATTTTAATGCAAAATAAACCGTTGTTTAAAACTGATCTCCTCAAACTTTCAAGAGCAATAGTTCTATAGAAATTGGACCAGGAATGTTACTCAGTGTAATCTATAATTAAGTTTGTCATCATATATTATAAAAAGTAACAAAATCATATTATATTTTAATATTAAAGTATATGTAAGTTTTACAGAAGTATGCACATTTTTACAGGATTTTGTTTGTCCAGACAGATGCCTTTAAAATTATATTTAAAATGTATAGAAAAATTGAGTTGCAAGTTAGAACACTAGCATCACATACACTTTTTATGTGTTGACTGGTTTTAGGAGCTAATTGCTCCCATCATCAGAGGTGACAGACTACCTCCTGACACATTGAGGTGACATCTAGCTGTAGAGTGAAGAACTTCCAGAATGGATTTGGTGGCAACAATTCAAAATTCGTTAAGGTGGTGTTTGTGGTTTGTGATTAAAATCTTTTCACAAGTATCCATATCTGTTTTCTGACGTGCTGTTATACACTACAGACAGAAATCCACGCAGAACCTTCAACCCCATACAACGACACCTCAACCTCCTCCAAGAATGGTGCATGCTTTGGCCATTGTCCATTAACACGGAGAAAAGCCAAGCGATTCTGTTCACCAAGCGCCGCTTTCCCGCCAACATCCCCACAGTCACCTATTTTGGGCAAAGGATTCGGTGGGAGAATTCAAATACTTGGGAGTCAAGCTGGATAAGGGCCTAACTTTTCGGGAACACATCCGGGAGCTAGCACATTGGTCGTGCGGTGCCTCGGCATCGCTATACCCTGTGTGGTGGTCTGCAATGTCTGTTTCCCTAAAGTTGCACCTCTTTTTGGCTCTGGTCCTCCTTGTCATGCTCTACGCGTGTGAAGTCTGGGGCATGGCCGCAGGCACAAATCTGGTGCTGCCCCA
This sequence comes from Mantis religiosa, assembly GCA_030765055.1. Lineage (NCBI taxonomy): Eukaryota > Metazoa > Arthropoda > Insecta > Mantodea > Mantidae > Mantis > Mantis religiosa. The sequence goes on along the minus strand of CM060948.1, from coordinate 54,370,480 downwards.
ACATGCACAGAATAATTGTCTTCGGATTATTTATTCTGTTTGCAGAAGGTTTCCCGTGAGATTACTTCATGAGGCTTCGTCCCTCCATTATGTGAAGGATAAAATTAGGCGCCAGGCCTCCAAATTTTACGAGAGTTTACCTCAACACCAGAGCGCCCTAGTCAGAGCGTCGCTTAAAGCGATATGGCTACCCCGCATGTCTTGCAGACACTACCGGTAACCATAAGATCCCCATTCCTGCCTAAACAAAATTTCAATCACCCACAATTCTTATCTGGATACTTAAATTCTACTTATCCTCTTCCTAGTTGATTAACTTATCCTCCAGCGGTGCACGATGGTCGTAGCACCCGATTCTTCAGTCATAGAGGAGCAACATGCTACCTCCCCTCTTCCCACCTACATAATTTTCACCCGACATCCTGCAACATCCACATCCCGTCACTACGTGGTTAAGCTCTTTCCAGAGCAGGTACACAACTTGACCCCCTTCGGGCTGTTCCACAGCCTGCCATCATGCTGTCTGTCTGTCATATCTGTTCTGTATATTGTAGTTTTAGAAGTGTGTCCAATTTGATGTTGTGATTGAGGTTCCAAAAGTGATGTAAACCTACAAAGGTTTATACCACTTTTGAACAATAAGTTACAATCACTCTGAACATAAACTTGTAAAGCCTGCAAAACACACAATGTATCTGTATACTTGGAAAAATATTTTAATCATGAAACACAAAAACTACTTAAACGATTTTGAATTGCTACCACTAAGTCCATTATGCAAATTCATCATTCCACCGCTAGATGTTGCCAAAAATTACCACCACACATTGGAAAGTATCACCTGTCACTCACTTTTGATGAGGGAAGCAATTAGTAATGTAAGTGATGTAACTGTTCCAATTTCTGACTCAATTTTTCCATAAATTTAAATTCACATTACTGTTTCTAGCTTACGCAGTATTATAGAAATTGCACTTAAAGTTTGTTTTGGAATTTACTGCTTTTCGCTTTCTCAGTAGTTGTTGATGGTGTGTTTTCCTAAGAATGCAAAGGAATACTAGGTAGCTCTGTAATAAACAGAGTGGCCTGTACTGGCAAATTTCACAGATCTATACATTATGCTTTGAATTTGAATATATTATATGTTTCAAATGGGAAGGTGTTTGTCCTTGACCGCCACTAGGTGAGCAACCAATCGGAGTCCTGCGGTGTTGTCGTAATGCATTCCCCCTATGTGGTGTGTGACGAATGCTAAACTGATCAATCTCTAATGAATACTATTCGCGCTAAGACAAAAATTCAGATTTTGCCAAAACTGATCCATGTGGAAGGAGAAAGTAATGTATTTAACATAACCGTAAAAACCCCATATTTTAGCTCTAATAGTTTTCCTTATATAAATAAATAAAGTAGATATCATTATATTATAACAAGGCATTGCGACGTAAGCACTGTAATGAACATCATTATTGGTTGGCATGTATGCGTGAACATATATTTGAAATTATTCAGAGCTGAAACGTAAACATTTGACATGATAAAAGAAATATGTACTTTGAATAAGCCAAGGTGTTTGTTAAATTTGATGAGAGGAAACAATACACTTCCTGCTGGACTGGCAGAACGTGCCTAGTCACATTGTATCTTTGTTTATGAATGGTTCGTAATCTCTATTTACTCTAGAGAGTTCAAAGCAGTACTATTCAATTACTCTTTCATGAAAAAGTGTATCAGCTGGATAAATGAGATATGATCCACCTTCCCCCTTACTGCTGCCAGAACAATCCAATTGAGTTAATGTTGGCTCAAATTATGTTGCAAACAGAAATACTATTTTTAAACTGACTGACGTTGAACAACTTATTCACAAAGAAATTGACAAGGAACACAACAAGACTGGGAAAACTGCGTGAAACATCAGATAAACTACAAGAAGACAACTTTGGGAAAGAAATAGTATGTAACGAGATTTTGGAACCTATCATCATAAATTTGAAGTCCTCAGACGATGAAGACAATGACTGTGACGAATTATCTCTTAACGTAAGTAACATTCACAGCTATACGGATGCACTGCTGGTATTTTCGTTGGATTAGAAAAATAAAAAATTCATAAACTATAATTAACTTTAAACTAAATACTTAAAACATTTGCATAATATATGAATATTCATGTTGCAATTGTGATTACAACAACTGCATTATTATAAAACTTTAGAAAATTCAGTTTGCATTCCCTTACGTCTAGCATCACGAACACTCGCAAGTGTGCGAGAGAGAGAGGGAAATATAAAAAAAGTGGGGATAACGAGGTGGCAACATTGAAGGCTCTAACGCATCTGATTCGCTACAGGCAAGAACTCTTCCCGTTTGAAACACATAATAGATATTTAGCTGTTTCTAAGCATTCCTGCATTTGAAATATAAAAATACATTTAAGTAGCTTTTGTTGCAGCCCAATCCTTGTTCATATTGTATTCACTCAAACCTGTAAAATTACTAAGGCCCAATATAATAAAGGAGACTTAAGCCTCTGATTAAGCTTCACTTAGTTTTATTTGTATTATAAATTTAATCTTGTTTTTTAACTATAGTTAACGCTATGTTGTAAGATAGTAGTTTCTGCTGCACATTTGAATGTTTGGGAGGTATTTGAGGAATTGCCCAGCAAGTTTGAAATTATTTAGATAATTGAAAAACCTTAAATAAACTTGATGACTTCTACATGTGGAATGACCATGAAGTTTTAAACATATTCAGATTGGGTCAAATTTAAATTCAGATACAGAATGTAACAATTAGCTTTAAATTGTAAAAGTATATGTTACATAATTGGATTATATAACATAAAGGTTAAGAACCACATAATATAATTAATCCATGCTTTATGTAAACATCAAGCTTCTATAAAAATTGTCTATTGTCTATCTACCTTTCCATACTTTGGCCTACACACGGCTAGTGTGAAAGAACAATTAATTTCCATTAATTGACTTAATAGTGGTCTGAACTGTAAAGCTTGGGCCTTATAGTACTTACAGCACAGTAAGTCGCCATTAAGGTAGTTGTCTCATGTGTTTATGCGAACTCCTAGTGGTTTACCAGGGAAAACATGAGTCAGTTGAATTTAATGTAATACTGGCACATTGTCCATGGTAGCTCAATGGTTAAGAGCAGCCAGACTGGAAAATCTGTGGTTCAAACCCTGGCTATGGCATTGAATTTTTTCAGTCTGACTCTGCCCTTCCATACTTCGGCCTCCACACGGCTAGTATGAAAGAACAATTTCCATTACTCTCTGTTATTGTGAATGATATCTTGTCACATACATTAAATGCTAAACTTTCATTGTGAATGACCATTATATCAAAATGCTACTTTTTTCCTAAGTTGGCTGGTCTGTCAACAGCATTTATATTCAGTAGAAGAAGATAAGCGATTATGTTCTTTTCTCAGCCTTCAAGATACCAACACCATTACACTGCATTATTTTAGTTAATTGATGGAAATTAATCATTTCTCCACCCTAGCCATATACAGGCTAAGGTTTTTGATAGATAGTCAACATGAAAAATTCAATGCCATGGCCAGGATTTGAACCACGGATCTCCTGGTTTCCGTCCAGTCGCTCTAACCCTTGAGCCATCCTGACATTAAATTCTCCATTTGACTCATTAGCTCAAGGGTTAGAGTGACTGGGTGGAAACCAGGAGATCCGTGGTTCAAATCCCGGCCGTGGCATTGAACTTTTTATGTTGACTCTATCAAAAATCTTAGCCTATATACGGCTAGTATGAGGAAATGATTAATTCCCATCAATTAGATAAAATAATAAGAGTTAAATGATGAAGCTTGGACCTCAAGTACTTATGATAGTAAGTCACCACAAACAGTGTATCTCGAATGCAAGAGCCCCTAGTGGTTTACCGGGGAAATATACGAGTCAAATGGAGAATTTAATGTCAGGATGGCACGTTGGCCATGGTAGCTCAAGGGTTAGTGCGACTGGACGGAAACCAGGAGATGCGTGGTTCAAATCCCAGCCATGGCATTGAATTTTTCATGTTGACTCTATCTACCATTACACTGCAGTTTAACTTAACCCATAAGTTATAGAATGGTGCCTGCAGTTAAATTTTTGGTTTGATCTAACTAATCCTTCAAACTATGTTTATAATACTGGGCCTAAGTAATGATTATATTAGAACAACTTTTCCTTTCTATTTGAGTACTTTCTTTACTTTCAAGAATGCACAGCTGTTGAATGTTTAGCTGTCTAGCTGTTACAAAGTTTACTGCAGCAGTGTATTCAGTTACAATAATGTGCTTGCAGTCAAACAGTTACAAATTGCCAAAAGAATGCTAATTTTATATTTATGAAAAACTGCTTGCTAATTGGCTTAATTGTTTGTATTTTATTTGAAATTTTTTATTAATTTGCAGTTGCAATGGATATGGCTACACTGTCTTTATCCAAGTTTCAAAGCACCACATAAAGCTTTCAATATGTATTCTAAATTAAATAAGAATACTACAAAAAGTAAAGGGTGGGATGATAAGTAAAGGGGTGGGATGATAAATGTAAGGTTATTTAGAGGTACTCTTAAGTAGTTTTTTCATTCATAAAGTTTCAGCTCAGTAAATATAAAGCAGTACTGCTACAGGAGCAAAATTTGAACAGAAACCAGCATAACTAAAATAGTAGTATTATTTTGTTTGAATATAACTTTTTAATTTCAACATGTTTAACTTAGTGTCAGAAGCTTTTACAAAATGAGTTTCTAGATTCCTTGGATTCTATTTGTATTTGGTTTGGTCAGTAGAAATCCCATTGAAACATTGAATATTTTCAAATTAATAAAAGGACTAGTGTTTACTGAGCTTGAAAGTATGTTTTTTTTTTTTTCCTTTTTTTCTTTTCTTTCTCTCTTTTGTGTGTTCACTGTGTAGTTTTATTGGTCCAAACTGTTCTTTTGTAGGGACTTTAAATGTCAATTGTTGAATTATCAGCCATATCTTTCAAGATAACATACACAGTTACATGTTAAATGCTTATCCCTAATCAAATCAGTATTTACTTGCATCTTTTTGTAGTTAATAGATCAGTTTAATAATTGCACTCTTAATAGAAACCACAAATCAAATTTAAAAGTACCTAGTAATACAAAAATACTTTACTCCTACAACTTTATTTTAAAAATAAATAAATAAATAAAAGGTATGGATTTGAGATTATAGTGCATGTATTAGAAAACAAGTAGGTATTTCATGGTATTGGATTTCTTCAGGGATTGGAAATCTTTGCTCTGAGCATGTGCGCAACTTGGGTTTTAAGTAACATTTGCCGCTATAAAGTCTAAAACTGGGAATTGTTGCAAAGTGTGAGAAGTATGTAAATAAGTAAAACCGCAGTTAACTCATGATTTAATGCTCCCAGATTTATGTTGCATATGGTTTGAGCAAGATTTTAACGGTTGTTAATGCATTTGTAAATAAACCTGTACCTAGTAGCATTAGTTTCAGAGTACAACAGTCCTGAATGTAGTTGTGATATCTAAAATGTTGTTGCTGTAGTACCTGTATCTCTTAAGATCTAATTTATTCACCAATTTTACCCATTGTTTCTCTAACTTCAATCACTAGTCATTGCATTTCATTCTATAAACTCAATTTCTTTGTCATATCTTACAATAATCCTGATGTACAAGGGTGAGTCAATAAGTAAGTCGCAAAACTGGATAGAGACAATAATAATCAAAGTGACTACCTGAAATTCATTTTACTGTTCAACATAATCAACCTGTGCAACATAATCACTTATCTCGTCTCTTTGCAAGTACTTGAATGCCGTGGCAAAGTCATTTGTTTGCTGTCACAGCCAACGAGTAACCTCTCGGATTATGGCATCATCAGTTTAGAAGTGACAACCATCCAAAGGACTTTTTAGAGGCCCGGCCCGAACAGATGGAAATCACTGGCAATTAAGTTGGGACTGCAAGGTGGATATTCCAACTGTTCCCAACAAATTGTTCATAGCAACTTCTTTGTTAATCTTGCTGACTGAGGGCAGGCATTGTCATTCAGGAGAACCACTCCATTTTTCAGGAGTCCAGGTCACTTGAGGTGAATGGCCTGTCAGAGTTCCCACAGAGTGGTGCAGTATGTGGTGGCATTCACAGTCTCACAGTAAGACCTGAATTTCTGCAGCATGACGCCTTGCATGTTCCAAAACATGGTGACCATAACCTTGCAGGTTGATGGAACCACCTTGAAGTTTTTTGTTGTTGGTGATGTGGGATGTTTCCATTCCATGGAAGATCTTTTTTATTCTGGTTGAAAATGGTGAAACCAAATCATCACAATCTTGAATGCTTTGCTTTCCCTTGTTGAACTGCTGCATCCAATTGAATAAAGCTTTCCTGGAGAAACACTGGTCATCATACATGAGAAGCATTTCGTGATGCACTTCTTCTATGGACAGTCCTTTGGCCCACAAGAATTGCACAACCGCATGCTATTCTGCTCGAGTACAATCATGCAACAATGGCTGCCACTGACTGACTGCATGCTAGAGAGATATGACCCAACCTCTACGACAAGCATAGGTGTGCTGCTAGCTGCTGACACAAAATGCATGAGTAATTTACAAATGGTATAAGGGAAACAGACGTTTGTAACTTATTTGTTGACTCGCCCTTGTAGCTTTTACCATTGAAATTTGCAAGATGACTTACAAGGAAATTTAAAATCCAAATGCTGATGAACTGGATTTCATATTGTACTGAAGAATATTTAGAGATTTATGAATTACTAAAGGATCCTTTTTTCTATTCTAAAAATAAAATAAAATGTCCTGGAAATGAGCAGAGTGGTATTTCAGTTTTTCTATCAAATATATAAAATTGAATTTGAAAATTAAATATTAGCTTCAACTAAACTTAAACACAGATTTCTCTCATTTTACCTTTATAAGCTAATAGGTAATATTTATAACCTCATTTATCATTTCCTAAACTGATTGCACAGTAGGTCAGCGTGGAGCTAATAAGCTTCTATTACTACAGCATTACCAAATCTACAGTTGTTTTAAACACGTATGTATGTGTTATATGCAGTTATCAAAATCTAAGGAAAGCAAAGTTCATGTCAGAAATTTTAATTCAGTTGGAACAATTAAGTTTTTGAATAAATGCACCATAAAACTGATCTCTCTCCATTTCAATATTTTAAATTAAATATTGGAATGTTTATTCTTATACATATAAAATGCCCTTTATTTATTTATTTATTAACTAAACAAAAACTCTTTTGTCAGCCTCACAACTTTTAACATTTTTTCCCTTCATTTTGACTTTTCATGTATGCTCAGATGGAGGTACAAGGGGGTGGTGTGCGTGTGACCCCCTGGCTTATTTCAAGCACAAAATTCATCAACAATGTGAGTGCATGACTGACTTTCTACCATATTTTATCATTTAAAAAAAATTAACATTTCTCAAATCTGCATTGACAGGTTTCCTTAAAAGTATTTTGCTGTTGTAATTTTAACTATGTTGTATACACTATAGTGTGTAATAGTGCCATTCAGTGAAAGTAAATTACATACAATGTTTTCATCAGGTTTCTTCTGATATGACTGCAGTTATGTTGTGTTACCATAACCATAATTTATTTAGTTTCTAAAACTATACCCCATATTGTAAATAAGGAACAAAATAAAGAGAAATTTAGTATTTTTAAAGTACCCTAAGTGGTCAATGCTAATTGTGAGTACCCATATTCATATTGTTCAGAGATCTGGTGTACTTGCACAGCTTCATTCTTTGTAAATTAGTCAAGCTAGTAGGCATTCTGTGAAGATGGTAGTGTTACTACATTAAAAACAGTGGGGTGTTCCAGGGCACAAATGTATAAAGGCATAGTCATTCTGGGGGAAAAAATATATACAGCAATCCTTTCATGGAAGTGTTGAAAACAGTGTTGTATAAATTAAATTAATTGGGAGTCGATTAATAACACAAAACAACACTTACTTTTAAATTTTCCCGGAACCGGTTTCTGAGGCCTTCCCTCTATCTTCAGCCGGACATCGACTTGTTCTCATTGGTGTAGCTGGCAATATTTTGTCATCGGTCTCCTCTGGTGGCGGTTCAAGGAACTTGCTGAACAAATCTTTCTGGGGGATGTCGAAATTGAATACTTTGTTCCTATTTTTTTAAATAAAGATTTGTTCCCATGTGGACAGTTCTTCTTTTCCTGTTGTATGTTTTAGTAATTTTGGTTCTGGATTTATATTGTGTTTTTTTTTTTTTTTTTTTTTTTTCAAAAATGCGTGGCAACTGCTGATTTTTCTAATTGTTTGTATTTTATGTTCCTAAAGTGTTCCTTTGCTCTTGTTTCTAAATTTCTTTTGGTTTTTCCAATATAAATTTGACTACAGTAACAGCATTCAATTTGATATATACCAGATTTTTTGTTAGATGGAATGACATCTTTGATGTTTGAGCAAATTAGGTTTTTTAAGGAGTAATGGTTCACTGGAGCTAGTTGAATGTTTTGTTTTTTGAAGATTTTTTTGAATTTATCAAAGGCCCATGGATGGTAAGTGAATTTTTTGAAGATCATTTTAGTTTCTGTAGTTGAGAGGGTTGTGGTTTCCTTTAGTAGTTTCTTCTTTTTTCCTAAGTTCACTTTTTTGTCTACTAGTGATTTGGGAAAGTCATTTTTCTGTGCTATTTCAATAATTTTGTTGTATTCTATTTTGTATTCTTCTGCTGTGAGAGGGATGTTGACCAGTCTGTGTGCTAAACTATTAAAGATTGCCTGTTTGTGGGATCTTGGATTGTAGCCATCAGCTTTTATGTAGTTGTCTGTCTGTGTTGGTTTTCTGTAAATGCCAAAGTTTATTCTGTTTTTATTTCTGATTATTTTTAGATCTAAAAATGGTAAATACTCGTCTTTTTCAACTTCTACAGTGAACTTGATGCTTTTTTCTTGATGCACTAAAACTTTTAAATATTCACACTGGTTTTAGTAGTTTGATCTCCTCTCCAATTTGGTGGTTATCATTCCAGAAATGATAAGCAGCTACCGATTTTTCTGTTTGTTTATATTTTATGTTTCTATGGTGTTCTGTTAATCTAGTTTTTAAATTTCTCTTTGTCAAACCAATATAAAATTTGTGACAATCTTCACAATTTATCTATATATGCCTGATTTTTGTCCTGAGGGATCGTGCTTTTTAAGGGATTATTTAACAATTTCTTGAGTGAGAATCTGTTTTGTGGTGCTAGTTTGATGCCATAATCTTTAAATATTCGTTCAAACTTTGGAAATGCCCAAGGATGGTAAGTGAATTTTTTGTATTTCCAGTTTTTATGTTTTGAAGAGTAGTGATCTGTTTTAATTTCTTTTGCTTGTAGTCCTGATTGGTCATTTTTTTGGTTGAGTTTGGATTGAAACCATTTTTTGTGCTGTATTTAAAATATATGTAAATACCTCATTATATTGTTTTTTTTTATATAGATATGATGTTCAGTCTATGGATCAAACTTCTAAGAGCAGCCAATTTATGTGACTGCGAATATTTGTATACCATGCACTGCTCAAAGATTTGTAAAAAGCAATTACATCCAGGTCATAGTATGCTTGCTTTAATAGCATTGTATTTACAATATCAGTAACATCCAGCTGCACTAAAGATGTACATTTTGTATATTTGCAGAATGAACATGGCAGCATAGCTCCAGTTGAGGTTTAGTTCCCTTGAAATCGTCTTTCAAAGTATATTTGGAGATCTTTTAACATATTGCAGTATTTATAGTATTAATTACTGTACTATACTCCTCTGTTGAAGCAGATATGCAAAGGCAGCTCAGTTACCCGACGACTCTTCCCCTTCAGAACAGCTTCGCAATTGCTGATGTGACATTACAATGGAATTGATTGTTTTATTCAGAAAAAGTAAATGTGTGTTCCTGCCATCTAGCCTATTGCTTACTTATGATAACAAACTTCTTTTACAAAATTTTAATTTGATGTTATAATCACTCTTACCATGAATGATTTGTCTTTGCAGTAGCATAGATTGATAAAAGCTGAAAGTCAATCCAAGGGGCATGTCTTAAAAATAGACTTCCTAGCATGCTGTAATGAAGTTTTGACATACTCTTGTCAGTCTCTGAAGTGTTACATAAAATATTTCAGCTCTAAGGTTTATAATTAGCTAATTAGTCTCATTTACTTGTAAATTATCTCCTTTTATATCAGTAATTCTTGACACTACAGGACTCTTAATAAGGCAAATCAGCTGAGTAAAAAAGCCTTAAGAGTGAAAGCTGGCCAGGAAAAACCAACGGAGTTGCAAATAAATAAATCATTTTGTGGGTTTGTAGAGTCTGAAAGCCATAAAGCTGAATCTTTGGTGGAGGCAATTATCAAAATTATTATAGAGCTTACTTGCATGGCAGAAATAAATGTCATAGTTATAATGGGGTGTCATATGTACATAGGACTTAATGCTACATAAAAGAATTCCTTGGTAAAATATGTTCACCCCTGTACTTGTATCCTGAATTTATTTATAAATGACTTGTCTCTTACATTGTCAAAGAAGTTTCTTTCTTTGGATATTCTTTCTCCAGTATACTCTGAAATGGGCCTTTATTAAACAAATTTGTGTTATTAGATAAAACCTTGATGGTGTGCCTTTATTGATCAAGCAGAAAGCAATCCCATGGCACTGTTCATAGTGGAGACTGATACTCATGAAGACTTTGACGTGTTTAACCTTAACTGAGAAAAACAAGAAAGAATATGATTAAGCTAAGTTATTGCCAGATTACTTTAACACTTTTTTGCTGTAATACTGATAATATTGAAGACTTTATTACTAGATTTAAGTACCAGATGCTTTATGGTTGACTGTAAACAAATGCTGCAACACAACCTAATGAAATATTCAAAGTTGTAGCCAGCCATTTCCTTGACAAGAAGCCAGAAAATAAGAATAAACTGTGATTAAATAGAAGCAGAGAATTGATGCAGAGAAATGCTTATAGGCTGATGCATTTTACTGCAATGTTGGTATAATTCAACTTCAATTAAATGAATGTTTTGCTGCTATAAATTAAATGTGTGGTTTTAGTTAATTGATGGAAATTAATCATTTCTCCACACTAGCCGTTTATAGGCTAAGGTTTTTGATGGATAGAGTGAACATGAAAAATTCAAATAAATGAAAAGTTTGAATTTTTCATGTTAACTCTATCCATCAAAAACCTTAGCCTATATACGGCTAGTGTGGAGAAATGATTAATTTCCATCAATTTACTAAAATAATAAGAGTTAAATGATCAAGCCTGGGATTCAAGTACTTGCGATAGTAAGTCGCCACAAACGGTGTATCTCAGATGCGAGAGCCCCTAGTGGTTTACCGGGGAAATATACGAGTCAAATGGAGAATTTAATGTCAAGACGGTATGTTGGCCATGGTAGCTCAATGGGTTAGAGCGACTGGACAGAAACCAGGAGATGCGTGGTTCAGATCCCGGCCATGGCATTGAATTTTTCATGTTGACTCTATCCATTAAATGTGTGGTGTTTTTCAATACCTAAAACTTCCATTTTTCATGTCTGCCAATGAAGTTTATAGAATTTTTTCTGTCCAGTTAGTGTCTTGTATTTGTACAGAGGATGCCTAATTGGACTTGTGTGGTTTGGTACCTTTCTATCAATTCTTAGGATGTCTTAGAATGTCAGTAAATCTGCAAAACTTTCATTAGTGCACATAATAAAGCTGCCTGGTTTTACTGAATATTTTAATCTTTAATTAACTTGATTTTTGAGACTGAGTGCATCAGGGCTAGGTACAGGGTTACTCCAGGACACATGAAATCTGACTTTGCATTGGTTGTTGATAATTGTGTAATGTGCAGTCAGCCGAGTAATCTTTCAGGGGCATCAGGAAAAAATACCTATGTGTTATTAAGGCCAAAAGTTTGGAACACAACTTGGCCAATTACTACATAAAATATCATTATTTATCACAAACTTCATTGATCTTTTAAGAAAACTGTTGAAATTTCCACAGAATTCAAGAGTTTTGCAAATAAGTCATCTGCATCTTCAGTCACTGTGGTTTTTTTTTTTGTCACTGTTACTGCCAGACTAATAAGCAGTTTCAATTTTTTTAAAAAAATCTGACATTTGTCAATTTAGTTGTTTAGATTGCCTCCATGTTTAGATTAGAAGGACAAAATGTAATTTGGAAACTAGAATGAAAGAACATTTTCAAAATATTTGGTATAAAGAGATTGATAAAGCAGCCATGGCAGAACAGTTTTGGTCATTTAACCATGAAATAAATGCAGCAGTTAAAATGCTTAATGCTTAAGCTTTAATTAACTGCTTAACTGAGCAATTAAATGGTCCGATAGATTTAATGTTTTGAGAGGAAACATTTATTTTAAAAAATAGAAATTGTGTAATGAATTTTTGAAATACAGTGAATTGATTCTGTCTTTAAGTTTGTTTCATTTTCAGAGTTTGGTAATAAATACAAAAATAATACGGTGACAACAGAAAAATCAGTGACTGAAGATGCAAATGATTTATTTGCTAAACTAGTCTCTTGAATTCTGGAAATTTCAACAATTTTCTTAAAAGATAAGTGAAGTTTAAGAGAAATAATTATATTTCATGTAGTATTTGTTACTTCACTGTTAGCTTCTGTTTTTTGCATATTACTCAGCCAATTGTCCATGAGATGGTTGTCAAGCTATTACATACAATTATTGGGAGACTATATAGAATAAAAAGAAGTATTTCAGAAAGTGGAGTGCCATTGTTAAAATTAGGCAAATGAGTCAATCTTGTATATACTTTTCTCCACTTACAAGTTTTTTAATGAAGACTAGTTTCTGGGAACTTCTTCCCTATCGTCAGTTCTGTGGTTGACTGATGATGCACCCTGTGTCTGCATCTGGCTTGGTGTCGTGCTGCCATTTAATGTTCTGGTAAGTGTGATGATGTCATCTATGGCGGAAATTTCAAAATTCATCAAGAGGTCCTGTTTCTTTGTAATAAATATGTTTTCCCAAATCTGTAGTTCCAGAGGTTTCTTTGCCTGTTTGATCAGTTCTATTTCTTGTTTTATGTTGTGATTCGCAGACCAAAAGTATTGTGCTATGGCCGACTTGTCCATGTGTTTGAATTTAATATTTCTGAAGTGTTCTTTCATTCTTGTTCCTAGATTCCTTTTGGTCTTACCAATGTATATCTTGTCACAATCCTGGCAGCTCATTTGGTAAATGCGTGATAATTGAGTTTTTGGTGTGCTATTTTTAGAGGGTGGTTTAGTAAGTTGTGGATGTTGTGTTTGTTCTGAGGGGCTAATTTTATGTTGAAGCTCTTAAATGTCTTAAATACGCTATAAAGTTGCTAAACCTACAAGAAAATTACATAGTTTTCACCATTGAAGTAGAACAGGATGAATGGCTACCTTCTCTAGATTTGAAAATCATAAAAACACCAACAGGATTACAATTTGGAATATATAGAAAAGCAACACATGTTGACAATTACATTAAATGCAACCCATTTAACCCAATACAACATCAATATGCAGTATTCCATAGTTTGGTTCACAGATTAATCAACATTCCGCTAACAAAAACAGAATATGAACAGGAGTACACTCACATACACCAGGTTGCCGAATTGAACAACTATAACACAAATTTCATCAAAAAGTTGATATACAGACACAAAAGAAACAAAAACTTAAAGGACATTACTACGTTAAAAAAACTAGAAAACCCAAACACCAGATATGGCAAATTTACGAGGGCCGTTCAGAAAGTAACCTCCGGTTGATTGCAAAAAATTCACCAAGTTAAATAAAATTATTTTAATATATACATCTTACAACTACATCTTTGCACTATTTTTCTACATAGTCTCCATAACGATTGAGGCACTTATCGTATCTGTTCACAAGCTTTGAAATTCCTTCTGCATAAAAATCACCCGCTTGTGCCTGGAGCCAGCCTATGACCGCATCTTTGAGCTCTTCGTCATCATCAAACCGCTGGGACCCGAGCCATGTCTTCATATGCATGAAGAGGTGATAATCGCTTGGCGCCAGATCTGGGCTGTAAGGTGGATGGTTGACAACGTCCCACTTGAAGGACTCAAGAAGGGCTGTTGTTCTGCGAGCAGAGTGAGGACGGGCGTTATCGTGCAAAAAAACGATACCAGAAGTCACGATGAATAGCTGCTGCAGAATATCCTTTGGCTGTAAAAAAACTTATAACAGCACGCTCTTCACATTTGGCAGGGTTTTCTATTGCAGCACACATTTCAAACGGCCACAAACACTAAACTAGCGCAGATACGACGTTCACTCGACCACGACTTGATGCCGACTGACCTGCTGAGTGCGTGAATGCACAGATGGCGTCACTACTCCCCCCACTACCCACACTGTGACCGATCGGAGGTTACTTTCTGAACGGCCCTCGTACATTTCATCCAAAATACTTCAAAAAATTTGAAAAGATATTTAAGAGCTTCAACATAAAATTAGCCCCTCAGAACAAACACAACATCCACAACTTACTAAACCACCCTCTAATAAATAGCACACCGAAAACTCAATTATCACGCATTTACCAAATGAGCTGCCAGGATTGTGACAAGATATACATTGGTAAGACCAAAAGGAATCTAGGAACAAGAATGAAAGAACACTTCAGAAATATTAAATTCAAACACATGGACAAGTCAGCCGTAGCACATCACTTTTGATCTGAGAATCACAACATAAAACAAGAAATAGAACTGATCAAACAGGCAAAGAAACCTCTGGAACTACAGATTTGGGAATACATATTTATTACGAAGAAACAGGACCTCTTGATGAATTTTGAAATTCCCGCCATAGATGAAGTCATCAAACTTACCAGAACATTAGGTGGCAGCACGACTCCAAGCCAGATGCAGACACCGGATGCATCATCAGTCAACCACAGTACTGACGATAGGGAAGTAGTTCCCAGAAACTAGTCTTCATTAAAAAACTTGTAAGTGGAGAAAAGTATATACAAGATTGACTCATTTGCCTAATTTTAGTATTGGGAGACTATTTGGTACTGCCCTTTTCTCTTCAAAACATAATCAATATGGCCTTGTTTATAATTATGGGACACAATGTTTGGGGCTTGGTCAACATTCTACACTTTTGTTGCTTAAAGCAATGATCGAGAGCAATAAACACAGACTAATAATTATTGACGCACTGATACAGATACTCATTTTAGCACTGTGCATATGATGACTGTAACCGATAGTGTCATCTTCATTGTTATGGGGGAAATTTGTTAGGTACACAGTAAATTATTTTTTAGCCCAGTAAGCGATATGATGAAGATGATGAAGATGATGATGATGATGATGATGATGATGATGATGATGATGATGATGATGATGATGATGATGATGATGATGATGATGAATATTTTAATTTGACAGTATCTTTTTAAAGTTTCAAGCCTTGTCAATATGATGGTTTTAGGTTCTTACATTTATGCACACTCAAATACTTTTACCCTGGACTGGGATAAAACCTGTCACGTTATATACTATAAGTCATGTGTGTACAGTAGAACCTCGTTTACCCAGATAAACAGGACCAGGACTGATCTGAGTTAAGGAAAATCCGGATTATCCAGAAAATGGCAGAAAAACAATAAAAAAAACACATGTACAACAGCACCAAAATATTTTTAATGGAGCTTAGAAATTACTATCGGCACACTTTCATCTAAAAGCACACACTGTATCTACTGTAATGGCGTATGTATTTGCAGTCTACACAATATAGCTACAAAGTAGTTGGTAATAAAAAAGGCAGTGAGCTTCTGCTGTCTCAGTTTAGTGTATTGCTTATCAGCAACATGACCCTCGCATCCGTTTTAACATTAGAAGTTCATTTGGCAGTGTTTCTGCTTGACTCTTAAAATAAAACATCGATTTCTCTATGTTTGTTACTACTTGTGCATGGATCATAACCACAGTTGGTTCATCAACAATGTCTGAATCTGGATATTTTCACTTTCATTTTCAGTAACACATAACCTCCATCTTTGTCAATTTATTCATCAACAGTTAAGTGCAGAGGATCTACCCAATCAGTCCAAGGACCCTGGCCTCCTTCAACCCGGGAGCGATGGATAACTCCGGGGGTCTTTCCATAGGGCAATACCTGATTTCTGAAAAAGCGTCCCCATTGACATCAAGATGGGATGAAAGTGGATACGCCACTTATGCGCGTCAACCCCAAAGGGACTATTACCGAAAAACCTTGGTGGGGCCACCTGGTGATCTAGCACACCTTCTACTAGCTCTGCTGGCTAGTACCTGGGACTTATAAGGCAACCCTCTACCCCCTCCGGGCGGCCGTAGCCTGGCCTGGAGGTACCCAGTTCCCCATGGGTGTCTGGAACACACTGCCCCCTCGAGTCCAACCCAATCCGAACAACTCCCTGATGGGAGGGGCTTGGCAGTTCGGCCCGAGGTTCCTCTAGTAACATCAGAGGTACCACGAGTGCTAAGGGTCTTCAGTGCTCGCACCACAGCAGCTGAAGGGGACGGATTCCCTCCCCTATGGAACAGCCATCCATATTTTTAAAAATGTCTGTAAAATCTTCTTCCATACTTTTTGTTCTTCTTCAATGTTGTTTTCTGGCAAGCCACACACACCAGGCCACACCATTCCTTATTAAAGCTTCTCTTCCAGCCTGGTTCCAAGCAGGTGGTTTGAGTGCAGAGAATTTGCCCACTGGCAAGAGAATTTGAGTAATATATCTGTTACAGGGTTTGTGTCGAATCGTATTAATGGATGACGAATTATGCCCCTCGTTGAGGTGACCATTTGGAACAGGGTTGAAGTGGTTTGGGTAGATTCCCAACGTCAATGGGTGATGGAGTAATTATATCCCTCGATGTGGCGACATTTTGGTGGATGGAATAGATGGTTCTTGAAGTCCCAGCTTACCTCGGCGTGACTTCAGTCGGTTGAGCAAAATATCTTCTTTTACAGGGGTGGTACGGCGGAAGGAAATTTTACGTAAAATGAGTAATCATTTTTCTCTGTATTAAATAATGTAGAAACTTTTATTTCCTTACTTCAATCAACACCAGTTCGAACAAAATGTATGATACAACATTTATAACACTATTCTTACACAAGATTCACTTGATGTGACGCGTTTATATCTGGATGCGTGCAAGAATCAAAAGTTTTATACGGTTGTTCACTACCGTGTATAATAATTAAATTGTGCGTCTTCTAGCGATGATATTTAATGTAAAGATTATCTAGTTATATTCGATGATTGTTATGAGAATAGACTTATATTCTTCCGCACACAACGGCGTTTAAGAAGAGAATTTTACATCCGTTCACGGTGACTGTTAGGAGAAGAATAACCAGTTCATCTTCTTCTACACATTAGCATTTCGCTAATAGTTCGACCCCCCTAGAGGAATATTGAATATCCTCCATGGCAACGTAAAATCTTTTATATCTGATTGGTCCACGTTTTACGATATACGCGTCACACCAATCCCAAATAAGTTTGTTATTCAACACTTTTGTGACGTCATTTCCACTTACATAGCTTCTCTGTGCATGACTCACTCTACTTAACCTCACATAATACAATATTTGAAACTCTTTGGGGACAACATAAAATAACTGTTTCATATCTAACAAGAATAGCAATTTAGCATCTGTAAAACAGGCCTTTGTTTACTATGCTAAACATTTTTTTTTCTTTCTTTCAAAACTGGTCCAGGTTAACAAGGTTTTACTGTACTTACATATCACACTTCTTAAGAGTATCCTTAGCAGGAATATCAAACAACTTCATCACCTAAGTTGCCAATATAATTCAAGTGATTCATTTCTTTAGTTTTTCCTCGTACATAATCTGACCCAAAAAGTGATGGAAAAGGCATTGAACTGCTACTACATATGCACATTTAATACTTTGTAAAAGGGGTAAAATATTTGCAGGGGAAACCAGCAGAATAAATACACAAGGTTGCATTTTGGTTTAGAAATGGGAGCATACATTACTAGAAGTCTTAGTTACTTGCTTTGTTGCAGTGGAAATTTGTTCCATGAGCCTCCTTTGAAGACTTGCAGAATGTATATATGATTATATTATAATGTTTACGCTAGTTAAATGCATTAGAAGGCAGTTTTTGGGCTTAACTTTGTGGCTCAGAACATAGGGACACTATGAAATGTTTGCTTATACTGAAAAAATCAAACGGAGCATAATTCAACTGGATATTAATATAATTCATACTTATTTGGAAATTTCTTTTCAAGAATTCCCAACTAGGATGTCTCTCTGTTTCACTGAATTTTGGAAATTGATGATTATGTTAGCTTTAACATAAATGAAAAGCTAAAGAAAATCCAATAAGGTAATCTGTATGCAAAAAATTTAAAAACAGTTCTGCACATATTATGAAAGATGGTTGATAATGCAGTCCTTTAAAATAGCTTAGAATCCTGTTGAGGAGAGATTGTGATTTGCATACAGATTATTTAGAATTCGGTATTACTTACTTTGATGTATAAGATGCTATGAGATCATCAAAATTTTGGTTGTTGTCCTGAGACACCTAAACAAGAAAAAATTTCACTTCTTATTTGGGTTTTGTCATCTGGAGATATATCAAAGTATTGAGTACATTATAAAATTATCATAATTTGAGAAAGTGTTTATAGATATTTCCTTGTTTGTCATGCTTGCAGTTTATAGCTCAATATCTGATGATCATGTTGAAATAATGCATGCACAATTTGTGTTGCAGCGGAACTAGATGATTCTGCTCCTAGAGCCTGTATCAGAGTGAGGAATCCACCTGGTGGCCAATCTTCAGGAGGCTTCTGGTGAAAAGCAATCTATTGTAACTGAAGAATACCTCAGCTTTGCTTGTGTCTGAAATATGCAAAGAAGCACTACTTGCTAAGAGCGATTTGGAGGATAGCATTGTTTTACTTCACTTTTCTTTCATTTGTCTCCCCTTTCAAAAGTTATTTTGTCTTCCTTTTCTCATGTAAAAGAGAATTTACAAAGAAAAATATTAATGGCACATTTTCCTCTGTTACGGCACAGTTTCTTCCATTGAATCGTAATAATTACCTAATATAAGCACAATTCAAATAACAGGTTATAAATATATACAAATATAATAATTTGTAACATAAAACTTCACTTAACTTATAAGAAATGATGAATGTTTTCTTATAAATTGATCAGGATCACAATTTCGTGAAAATGTTTTTCACGAGTCATAAACAACCTCGTTGTCAACGTTACAATTGCTAAACGTCACTATGTTTTTGTCAGTACTACCAAAATCTGAAAATGAAACAAATTTAAAATCAGAATCGACTGCCAGTATTTCAAAATTCAATAAGCGATGTTTATTTTTTAAAATAAATATCTTTTGCCAAACCATTAAATCTGTCGGACCATTTAATTGTTTTAATAATTTAATTTCCATATTTATTTCATGGTTAAATGACCAAAAATGATCTGCTACGGCTGATTTCGGCCAATTTATCAGTCTGTTTGTACCTAATGTTACGAAAATGTTCTTTCGTTCTGGTTTCCAAATTACGTTTTGTCTTTCTAATATAAATGTTATCAAAATTGAAACAATTAAAATGATAAATACCAGATTTTTTATTATTAGGAATTTTATCCTTTTTTAAATTTTTCATGAAATCATAATCCTGATCAATTTATAAAAAAACTTTCATCATTTCTTATAAGATAAGTGAAGTTTTATATTAACAATTGTTATATTTGTATATATTTGTTTGCTTCACTGATAATAGCTTCATATCTTACATATTTAACAGGTTATAATATTTCCAAAAATTTGTTACTAAAAGGGGAAGATACTAAAACAAGGATCTTTCCAAATTACTCTTCAGTTTATTTTTCAGAACATCATTCTGAATACATGTTAGTATACTTTGAACAATGGTGCTTGGTTTAAGTTCAAAATACAGTAAGTGTACGAACATGTCATATTTAATGTATGTATAAATAGGTTTCCAAACTGTTCTAAATTTTAAACTTTGCGCTTGTTGTGTTATGCTTGACTGGTTAAACTGAAGGTTTATTTCATGCAACCTTATGTTAGCGTTTAACACAGCTAATATGGCTTGTTATTATCTATGCTTGAGATGTAGGGTTTTTAAAAATGTAGGTTTTGCATAAAAGGAGTAATAAATATTCTTGTCCTTGGTTTGTAGTTTTGTTGTATCCACCTGAATCAGGATGATAAATAAATTCAGTGCGCCTCTAAAAGTGGTACATGAGGACCATAAATTGAATGAAGTTCTGTGATATGCGTGAAATATCCTTTTAGAGGCAATCTGTTGAGCTTTTGTAGCTATTGCCACAAATATTTTGTACTGCATGTGAAGCAAAGTCTTTACACACATTATTTGAACCTATGTATTTGATATAGATAAACAGCAATATTTGGTACTCTTTTTGTGCAGAAATATTTAATATTACAAAGATTGCTGATATTGAAGGTAAAGTTAAGGAAAAAAAAGTAATGCAAAGACTGGTTTCCATATTTAAACACATTTATATGTGTGAGTGGTGTTGTTTATTATTAATATAATGTTAAAGTTTATTTATAAGAACTATTGTGTTGATCATTATTACCTTTGGCATCAATAAGGTGTAGACGTCACATATAAACATTTTGCAAATTGATCATTTTGAAAGGAGACTCAACATTCAGGAATATTTTGTATTACTTGACAAACTTATGTACAATATCTAGTTGTTTTATGAATAAACTACAGGTAATATGCAGTGATGTGTAAAATACCAAAAACAAAATGACAACACAAATTAGAAATTGCAATTACTTGAACATTTCTTTTTAAAAAGGAATAATTAAGTTTACAAATATATTGGCAATTGACAGTTACTTCACAAAATGTCAGTCTTGAAAATTATCCATTTTTACTTTGTAAATTGCTTAATTTGTTTAAAATGTTTTTGCACAATGTCACAACAGTTGGGCTGTTCAATGTTAACATAAGTATTGTGAAGACAAAAATAATTATCTAAAAGGTTTATTACTTGCATTTTATAAAGGACATGTCTTGTGATTTCCAGTTTTGCTAAACTTGTAAGCAAGCATATACTATGCAGAATAAAAATAACATGAACTGTGCAAATATTTTGCATACTGGTCAAGAGTTCTGTTGATTGCATATGAAAATCTGCTCTTTTTTTTATTTTTATTTCTATTTAAACCAATCCAACCAACATTCCCTCTTATCCTTACTTCAAGAATTGAATGACAATATTACCATAATTTTTTCATCAAGCACCTTCATTCAATTACATATCGCTGGATGTTATGTAAATAATCTAACTTTACTAAACTACTGGAGCTTGAACTAGAGCTGGTTATATGAAATGGAAGGGCATCTTTGCTCATACTGAAGAAATGTACTGTCAGTGTGGCTGCACATTTTGTCCGATGCAAGAGGTCAAGTTACACACTACACAGATGTCGCTCTGCAGATAAAAAGTCAATCAAGCTGTGGTGAATTAGTATTGCTGTAATATCAGCAATTGTAATAGATAGGATATGAGGATTTTCTTAGCCTTTTTACCCTGACATTTTCCCTCCTTCCCTTAAAAGTATATCCTGCTTTCTAATATAAGGTTAAATATTCATTATATACCAAATTTTGAGTGGTGCTGTTACATTTTAATTACTATTCATACTTATAGTGTTAAACAAACATTTATTTCCATTTCTTGTGTGCTAAATGATAATAATTTATTATCGATGTTAGGCAATTACATTGAATCACAATAGTCTTCATCTTATATACTAAAATTTTATATGGCACATGAAAATGCATGTTTCAGGATCATAATCCTTCGTCCTATATACCAAAGTTATGCATACCAGATATATTATGTATCAGAAACAGAAATATACCTTGTTCTTGATACTGAAATTATTCTGCATACCAGATAAGTCACGTGTTTCAAAATCACAATAATACCTGTCCTATATACAATTTTACATAAATTGATTGTCTCATCTAGAAACTCCTGTAAACTGTAAAAGGGGTAGGCTGCACTGTGGCTAAATGGTTAGACAGCTTGGCTCTCACCAAGGTGGCCCAGGTTCGATTCCAAGTGACCGTAAAGTGAAATTTGTGGTGGACAACATGACGCTGGGGAGGCTTTTCTCTAGGACCTCCGGTCTCCCTTGCCATCCCATTCCACTGGTGCTCATCTTCATCTCATGTATCATGTCACTGTCTGCAGTACCATATGTAGTAAAAACAGACGTTAAACACTACACACACAGTGTAAAAGGGGAATTCCAAGCGCCATTTATACAATGTCTTTAAATCTACTCTTATTAGTGTTAATCTGAATGGGCAAAATTCAAAAAGAGTTTGCTGTTTTGTGAAGTCTGACATACAGCATTTCTGCATTGTTACTATTCCAAGTTTGATTATGTATATCACTTCCTTTTACCCAATTGTGTACATTCTCTTTAGTATAAACTAAAGCTCATAATACGAGGTACGTCCAGAAAGTAAGTTCTGTTTGTAATAAAATTAAATTGTGTACAGATACAGAAAAATTATTTATTGCACAAAATTCTGCAAATCTTGAACTACTTTTCCACATAACTGCTGAAATTTTGCAGGCATTTGTCATAGCGAGGCACAAGTTTTTGTATACCTTCTTCATAGAAGTTTGCCGCCTGTGTCTTCAACCATTTGGAAACATTTTCTTTCAGCTTTTCGTCATTGTTGAAGTGTTGATCGCCAAGGAAAGATTTGAGATGCAAAAACAGATGAAAGTCACTAGGAGTGAGTTCAGGGCTGTACGGCAGGGGGGTGGGGGTGGTCCAACATGTCCCAGCCAAATCCCTGTAGGATGTTTTTCATTGCATTTGCAGTGTGTGGTCGTGCGTTGTTGTGGAGAAACACAACACCTTTTGACAGCATTTCTTGGCGCTTATTCTGTATAGTGCAGTGCAATTTTCTAAGTGTCTCGCAATAAACATATGCTTTCACAAGCGGCGGGATTTTCAATCAACACCGACATTGTAAACAAGCACAACAAAGCGTATGTGGCTGACAGTGCTCTTACAATGGCGCACGCTTCTTCTTCTTCTTGATTCAGAGCATCTACTGCGCATGTGCGGAACTGCGATCACAGCGCTGCAGTGGAGATAAATTGAAACAGCTTACTTTCTGGACGCCCCTTGTATATACACATTAAAACTGTATGAATTTTTGTTATGAAAAGACGTTTGCAATGTTGTCTATTATAAGAAGCAGTTAACATTCTAATAACTTTCTTTTGAATGATAAGTATTTCTTTTACGCTGAACTGCTGCCCCAAAGTATCAAACCATATCTGCATATGCTTTGAAAAAATGAAAAATAGGCTGATCATACACATTCTTTTGACACTAATTTATTAAGATTTGCAAGCAAGAATACTATATGTGATAATCTAATACAAAATCTATATGAGTATCCCAAGATAGATAATTGTCTGTGCTAATTCCAAGCAGTTTTACACTCTTGACTACACTGGAAATGCTGTGTTTTTTTCGTTTTAAGAAAATGGAATATTCTGTGTCTTAGTTTCATGCATGTAAAAGCCATTTTAATCAAATCAAAGTTTCACTTGATGCATATTTGTATTTATTAACTGATTGGGCAAGTAATTCAAGATCCTTATTTATATTAAGAACAGTTGTGTCATCTGCATATGCCCCATATGGGGAGTACATTTCTGAATATCATTTACTGTTATAAGGAATAAAATTGGCCCTAGTACTGAAAATTGAGGTATGCCAATGTCTTTCCCCCCTATTGCCACTTCCTGCCTTCGATACTGTGTGATATTTAGTAGTAAAACATTTTTATCCCAGTTTATACTTTTTGCATGGAATTTGGTGTGTATTATTTTATCTTTTGATAACCTTACAATTTGAGGAAGACTGAAATAAATTGAAAAGCCTTCTCTCAAAATATTGGTCACCATTTGAATGTTGACAATGTCTTATCTAGAAATGAAGCAACTCTGTGATTAAGTCTGTATAGTGAATGTCTGTTTATTGGATTACATGGCACCAATATGCTGAAAACGTTTGTCTTAAAACATCTACAAGAGATCTATGGTTCAAATTCCAGCCATGGCATTGAATTTTTCATGTCGACTCTATCAATCCAAAATCTTAGCCTATATATGGCTAGTGTGATGAAATGATTAATTTTCATCAATTAACTAAAATAATAAGAGTTAAATGATGAAGCCTGGGACTCAAGTACTTATGATAGTAAGTCGCCACAAATGGTGTATCTCGGATGCGAGAGCCCCTAGTTGTCTACTGCGGAAATATATGAGTCAAATGGAGAATTTAATGTCATGTTGGCAAGTTGGCCATGGTAGCTCAATGGTTTAGAGCAACTGTACGGAAACCAGGAGATCTGTGGTTCAAATCCCGGCCATGGCATTGAATTTTTCATGTTGACTCTTATCTATCTACAGATATCTTTCTGTGCAGTGTGTAATGGTTATGATACTTTGTAAGTTCAAATGCTCCAGTGCTAAATTCTCAATTTCATACATACTACTAACTAGAATGTAATGATTATTAAAATTTCAGTTCCAGGTGTAAATTACAGTAAAAGCTAAATTTTACAAAAGGTGATGATTACAAGTAAAAATTCCCAAAAAGGAATTATATTAATTGCATTTAATTTGAGTCTGTTATTTCCTTATCTCTGGTAATGACATGGTTAAGAAAGTCAATTAATTCTTTATGTCATGGAAAACCATATCAAAGCATCCCATAACAAAGCTATGTTAATATAGGAAACTGAATAAATTTTAGGTTCACTACAATATATAATGCCCTCCAGAAAAGTGTGTAACTTCTACAACTTTTCTTCCATGAAAAAGAAGCTAGTACAACAGAAAATGCAGCAAGTTTCATGAGATGTATCATGCAATGTATTCCAATTTTAACTAAAAATTTCAGGTGACATGGTTGCTATTCTAGCATTGTCATGCATTGTCTTGGAAACCAGCGAAGAAGCACATGGCTTTGATTACCCGTGGAATTAAGAAAAAAGGAGGTATAGTAAATGTCGCGCTCTATATTATGAGTGCTAATAAAGCTGCAGAGTCTGTGTGTCTTGTATTTCTCTCAAAGCATCTCACTGGCTTATAAAATGGCCCAACAAACTAATAAGGCAATTCACAGTAGGTACATTGTGGATGTTTATGTAGCATTTTCTTTTTTTGCACTTGGAATTATATGTACTGACACTTCTATTCAGTCAGCAAGCACATAAAATTAAAAAACAAAAAACAAAACTCAAACCACCAATATTGATAGGAGCTAGTATAAATAAACACATGTGTTTTCAAAAGCATTTTCTTATGACCTACTTCACCTATTCAAATAAACAACTTTCTTTCTAATATCATGAAATAAAATGCTCTAAATACAAATGATTTTAAGTGTGAAACCTTTTAGGTTAGGTACTGAAACCAGCTCCTTTCATTGCTACGTTAGTTAGAAAAAAAATGGTTTAAGGCTGAAAGAAATTAATGTATTTAGTTTGTCAAGACTGAGAATAACCTAAAACAGTATTATTTCATAATTAATGGAGAAGTTGCCTATTGCATGTGAGCCAGATTATTACCATTTTGATAACTGTTCTTCCTTACTAGCAGTAAACACCAGTTGGAAATCTAAACCAGACTTGGGAAAACTCATGTTGTAAGCAGAACTCAATTATGGTTTTCAGGTCCCCCCACCCTGTGCTTATGATTATCATTTGAGAATATACTCACCTTTAATCTTATCAACTGTGCATTAAACCTAGAAACAAGCAGGATTTGTGGCTGACAAAGTAGGCCCATATTTCTCTCAGGGTTTATATATTACTACTTGGAGTTGCAGTTATGAATGTCTCGCGCTTCAATCATTTACAGCCACTGTTTATCCTATGATTGCTATCTCCATCTTGTGACTCCAGATTTTCTTACATCATTTATATAATAAAGGCACCGGAATCTTGGTGTACCATTACCATGTTCATATAAAGCTTGAAATTTTCTTAAGTAAACTTGTTTCTTACATAACTTCAAGTCCGCTTTTTGTTAATGCCTAATTCTCATTAGCCTAAGTTATGGATATCAATCCTTCATTTTGTAATTGGTACAGCAGTGTAGTTAAATATTTAAAATTATTTCTAGATTTCACTTTAATAAATCCTCATTTATTTAGACAACTGAATTGGTATTGGTCATAACAGGATGATTATATATTAGTCTGAAATACATTTTTGAAGTATTAAAATGTGGTCATAAATACTAGGAATCAGTGGGCTGAAGTTTAATTCTCCAGTAAAACCTTTTAGTACTTTGACATGGCTTCACTTGTGGGAGCTTATTATGTTTTCTGATAATAAGGGTACATCAGCTAATCCTTATTAACGTAGCTTTAGGAAAACTTGAGTGTGGAAAAACATTTTGCGATGTTTTCTTACTGATTCCTTTCTACTTATTTACTTTTCATTAGTGACTTTTTGTACAAAACATTTTTTTATTCTCAACTATATTTCTGTATCTTCAGCATGCTGTGTATGTAATCTGTATCCCTGCTTTCACTGCTTAAAAGCATCT
Source organism: Mantis religiosa (assembly GCA_030765055.1). Classification (NCBI taxonomy): domain Eukaryota; kingdom Metazoa; phylum Arthropoda; class Insecta; order Mantodea; family Mantidae; genus Mantis; species Mantis religiosa. Next base: position 54,343,670 of record CM060948.1, on the reverse strand, counting down.
GATATGTCTTGATGAACATTGGTCCTGTTACATGTAACAATATAATCTTAACAGTATTTAAGGTGGCTGTATCGATTGTTGCTTGTTGTGACTTAAAGAACTGAAATCTTAGCATTATAAATCAGTGCAAGATGATGGAAATATTGTTATCCAGCATTTAATTGTGTTGCATACAAATCGTGAGTGTATTATTTATGGAATTCTGGAATTACATTGGTGAGGTAGTAAACCAGAAAAAAATACTAAGAAACACTGCCTCTTTATACAACAAATAGTGTTACGTGTATTATTTGTCTGCATACTGTTTAACCCTCCCCCTTTCCTGTTCTGTAACTGTAAGGACGTAAGTACTTTTGTGACAGTATTATCCTGCTAGATCATAAATTAAAGTGAAAAATTGAAAACACATTTACTATTGTACTTTACATTGTAATGGCTTTTGCCAAGATATATTGGTTTTATGGTGTGTAACATTCCTTGCCTAGAGAAGCCAAAGTTACAAAACCTATTAACTGCAATTATTTTGTTCTTTTGGATTTAATTTGATGGTGTAATGTGATAAAGTATCAGTTAATTTGCACAGAGCTAAAGAACTTGAAATTAATATTTTTTTCTTTTCCTCTTTGGTACTGACAACTCCTATATTTGTATTTGATCTTACTCCTAGTAAGAGGAGTATGAGCTTAGAGAGTTTTGCATCAAGTTAGAAAATTATGTTTAGTTGCAGATTTGTAATGGTTACCTAAACACGGCTTATTCATACTTTATTATCTGTAACTGAAAACTCCTTTGGAGAGTTATCAATAAAAACTTGACAGTAAGATTTGTACTAGAGATTTATTTTACCATTCAGAACTGACGCAGCTTAATTTTATGTGGAATTTTCACTTAAATTTTGTTACTAGGTATGCAGGTTGTATCTCAGGTTTTAAGCCAGTGTACTTCATTAAATCAATTGTATTATTTTAAATATACAGTAAAACCCTGTTAATCCAGACTTATTTAACCCGTACCAATTATTTAACTTAGTAAATGAAGACTTGTTTGTACAGACAATATATTGCTATTCTCAGTAGGTACATTATTCAAATTCTCTTGCCAGTGGGCAAATTCATTACATTCACCCCACCTGCTTGGGACCAATTTGGAAGAGAAACTTTTATAAAGTCATGGAAACATTGAAGAACAAGGAAAAATAAGATTTTATAGACATATAGTCATGCAAAATTCAATGCCATGGCCAGGATTTGAACCACAGATCTCCTGGTTTCTGTCCAGTGGCACTTACCCATGTTGGTAACATGGAACTTCTTACGGCAAGTTCGCCATGGTAGCTCAATGTGTATCTTGAATATGGATACTCTAAGTGCTTTACCGAGAAAATATAATGAGTCAATTGGAGAGTTTAATGTTGCGTCGGCACGTTGGCCATGGTAGCTCAAGGGGTTAGAGCGACTGGACGGAAACCAGGAGATCCGTGGTTCAAATCCCGGCCTTGGCATTGAATTTTTCAGTTGGCTCTAACTAATTAAAAATATCAATATACCGGAGTAATGTATTTAAAAAGGATTAATTTTGTAAGAATTCTGTAAGAATTAATTCCTCAATATAAAATTTAACATTAAAAGGTTCAATGATAAATCCTGGTATTTAAGTACTTACAATAGTAAGTCGCCACAAATGTGTATCTCGAATATGAGAACTCTAAGTGGTTTACTGGGAAAATATAATGATAAAGGCTTCGCAGGTGATCAGCCGAGTCAAATTAATAAACTTCGAGCTTTCGGCCATTGTAAACCATGGCCAAAAGCTCAACGTTTATTAATTTGACACGGCTGATCACCCGAGAAGCCTTGATTAGTAATGCTCGCCGTGAAAGCTTCAAGTCTTACAAAATATGAGTCAATTGGAGAGTTTAATGTCGCGTTGGCACGTTGGCCATGGTGGCTCAAGGGGTTAGATCAATGACAGAACGACCGCAAAGTGAGATTTGTGCTGGACAACACAGCGCTGGGGCGGGTTTTCTCCGGGACCTCCAGTTTCCCCCGCCATCTCATTCCACCGGTGCTCCATGTTCATCTCATGGAGTTACTACTTTAGTTACTACTATTATTAGTAGTTACTTTAGTTACTACTTTTGTTAGTAAATAACTATTGAAACTATAGGAAGTGCACGGTAATATAAATAATTTTCTAGTATGATCAATCTGTACAATGGAAATAATTTCTAAACAGGTCACTTACTCACTGGTAAAGGTATAATGCCAAACATATCATCAGCAATGTTCTGTCACTGAAAGATGTCTCACTGTCATTGTCGCTATTATTGTATACAGATCAACCTCAAGCTTCTTGTTTCAGTATTCCATTCCTTTTCCCAGTAATTATAAATTCCTTTAGTCTTTTGGATTAAAAAAGTACCCTATGTCATTAAGGGAAAGCTTTTCATATTAAATAATTTCTGTAATTATGGGTAGTATATAACACAATTATTATGAGTTTCAAATGGGAAGAGTTCTCGCCTGTAGCGAATCAGATGCGTTAGAGCCTTCAGCATTGCCACTTCGTTACCCCACTCTTTTTATATTTTCCTCTCTCTTGCACACTTGCGAGTCTTGGTACTAGACGTAAGGGAACGCAAACTGAATTTTCCAAAGTTTTTTAATAATGCAATCATTGAAATCACAATTGGAACATGATATTCGTATATTATGTACATGGTTTAAATATTGAGTTTAAAATTAACTATAGTTTATGAATTACTTATTTTTCTAATCCAACGAAAATACCAGCGTTGCATCCATGTTGATGTGAATGTTACTTACGTTAAGAGATAATTTGTTATTGTCATTGCAAATTTATGATGATAGGTTCCAAAATTTCATTACGTGCTATTTCTTTCCAAAAGTCGTATTCTTGTAATTTATCTCACGCAGTTTATCCAGTCTTGTTGTGTTCCTTGTCAATTTCTTCCTGAATAAGTCGTTCAATGTCAGTCAATTTAAAAATATTATTTCTGTTTGCAATATAATTTGAGCCCACATTAACTCAATTGGATTGTTCTGGCAGTAGTAAGGAGGAAGGTGGATGTTGTCTCATTGATTCAGCTGATACACTTTTTCATGGAAGAGTAACTGAATAGTACTGCTTTGAACTCTCTAAATAGAGATTACCAACCATTCATAAACAAAGATATAATGTGACCAGACACGTTCAGCCAGACCAGGAGGAAGTGTATTGTTTCCTCTCATCAAATTTAACAAACACCTTGGCTTATTCAAATTTCTTTTATCACGTCATGTCAAATATTTACGTTTCAGTTCTGAGTAATTTCAAATACATATACGTACACGCATGCATGTCAACCAATAATGATGTTCACTACAGTGCTTACGTCGCAATCCATTGTTGTAATATAATGGTATCTACTTTATTTATGTGTATTAGGCAAACTATTTGAACTAAAAATATGGGGTTTTTATGGTTATGTTAAAAACCTTACTCTCTCCTTTCTCATCAATTTTTGGAAAATCTGAATTTTTGTTTTACCCCGAATAGTGTTTATTAGAGATTAATTAGTTTGGTGCTCGTCACACACCACATAGGGGGAATGCAATATGGCAACACTGCAGGACTCCGATTGGTTGCTCACCTAGTAGTGCTCAAGGACAGACATCATCCCATTTGAAGCACATAATAGTTTTCTAAAGCATGATCAATTGGCGTCTCACTTGGAAGGCACAAATTCTATCGGTTGTCTCCAAAGTAGTAAAACGTATGGGCATGCTATATCCGCTCTACAATAAAGTCGCCTATGAGTCTCAGAAACAAGATTCTCATTTACCAACAAATACTGAGGCCAGCTATAACATATGCATGTCAAGTCTGGGGTGCTGCAGCACCCTCACACTTAAATAAACTCCAGGTCCTGCAAAACCGTTATCTAAGAATTGCTACAGGTGAGGAATGGTACATCCCCAATATCAACATTCACAATGACCTCTCATTTCCCAATCTCACCACCTACATTCTAAACCTTTCTCAAAAGTTTTATTCTGACCTACCATCCAGTTTCAACCATCTCATCAGGGGTCTCGGGGAATATGATATAAACCCTGGGGCTACCTACAAACATCCAAGAACCTCCCTAGGCATACCATAAATCTATCATCCTCATTACTTTCTATTTCTATCTTTCTAATTATACATTAAAAAAAAACAGAATAAAAGCCAACCATCTACCCACCGCCCGATAACTTATTCCCCATAAAATGCCAGTAAGGGATAGTGTCCCGGGATGACAATAAGTCGAAGGCCCCTGTTCCATGGAGCAGAGTTCTCCTTCAATGACACCGTGCTGCTGAATGCAAAACATGCCATGGAAATGAAAGATAACAGTTCTACTGCCTTTGATTCAATGGACCTTGGAGAGTTAAAGTGCTGTAGGTACAATCCAGATAGTTCATCAGCAGTAGCTACTGAGAAATCATAAAAAGGATTCTGATTCCATCTTTCTCCTTGTCACAATATTCAATCACGTTATCTATGATTTCTCAATGCCTGCCTGCCAATGTATGACACATTGCTGTGATTGTAACTGTAAACTGTTCATATATACTGGACTTGCTGTGTATGTGTGTTAACTTCACGTGAACATCTCTGTGTTTGGAATTTTTCCCAGTATGCCTCTTTGTTTTTTGTAGTAGCTGTATTGCGCACAGTGAAGACATAGGCTATTACAATACATACAGTGTATGTGTTTTAGGTGAAAATGTGCCAATAGTCATTTCTAAACTTCATTAAACATATTTCAGTGATGCTGTATAGGTTTTTTGTTTTTCTGTCATTCTCTGGATAACCCAGATTTTCTTTAACTCGGATCAGCCCTGGTCCTGTTGATCAGGGTAAATGAGGTTCTACTGTATACATGGAATGTGCAAATATCTATATTGGTATTGAAATTGAATAAGATATTGTGAATAAATAGGTTTTGATTTTTGGTTATAATAGGCATCAGAAGTTAAAGCAGTAAAACATCAACAAAGTGGTGCAGTAAAGGCATTAAATTATCTTGTGGGGGAGAAAAGTGTTACATGTAGAAAATGGTGCACTGAAAAACTGCAGTTCCACAACTGCACTGGAAAAATCAATTATTTCACTTTAAGAATTGTATTATTATTCTCTTTCATGTTTTATTTCTACTTTAATTCAAGAATTGCTTATGAGATATGCACAAAGGAACTAACTTATTGTCACACAAGCATGGGGGGGGGGGGGGGGAGTTTTTATCATCCTTTAGACTTCTATCTCTTCTAACTTATTCAGTTTGCAATTTAAATACAATAAACAACAAGCAACTTACAAGATTAAAAAATAAACTTTTGTTCATTCAACAAAATCAGTTTATATGCCAAAAAGTGTCTCTTGGCATGCGCTGATATAACTGAGCCTGAGCCTTTGGTTCCTGAAGTCGCTTTTTCATACCTGGCAGAGGGTGATGAATTTTTTACGGTGTAAAAATCCTTAGCATGGCTTCCCTTGGAAGGGAAATAAAGCCAGTGGTACCGTGTCAGATTTACGGCACTTAAAAGAACCTCAATTCTGATAAAGAGGCTTGTGAGAAAAATTAAATGGTTTTTATTGCCCAATAAAGAATGGGAGTCCAATAAAATGTGTTATCCAGGCTGTTTGGCCGTGGTCAATTGGCTGAAGTAGCACTTGACGTTTCGTCAGTCTCTCTGCTGGACAACTTCTGAAGATGCCCGGCGGAGAGACAGCCGAAACGTCAAGTGCTACTTCAGCCTATCTACCATGGTCGAAAAGCCTGGATAACACATTTTATTAGATTAACGTCGGCTATGAAAGCCTAAGCATGTACAAAGAATGGGAGGCTGAGGACCACAACAATTAGAGAGTCTGAAAAGAAAAACTCCATTTAATGAGCCTGGGCCTGTTTAATTACAGTGATATGATGGCTATGTCATACACTTAAAGAACTTCATTGGCATTCCTAGTACAATTTAATAAAATTAATTGTTCAATATTTGGTGTCTCTTGATGTAGCACTTTTTAGCTTTTCATATAATTAGAAAGCATATGTAATATGCACTTTTTCTAATATCTTCTAATGTAACCATGCATTTACAAAATAACAGCATACTAGCTTACAGTTGTTGAATAATGTCTAATATGCATCAAGGTATAGAACAGCCAACTCGCTTGCCGCAGTGCATGTGCTGCACTACAAGCACTGTGTTGCCTCAGTGACTGCTTCGCATGGTTTGTCTTCCGTAACAGTGGCGGTCCGTACTCCAGTGTCAGTTTAATATGGAAGGGCACTCATTAAAGCGAACCGTACCAATGCCGACACATTATTTCAATCCCGAATGGGAAACTGAGTACTTCTTCGTGGAATGTAGCAGTGGAGCTATTTGTTTAATTTGCCAGAAAAAAACTGCAAGTTCTGAAACGATTTAATCTTCAGTGACATTTTAATAAATTGCATGCTAATGACTATTCGGTCCTATAAAAAGAAGAACGCACTGCAGAGACACAAAAGCTCAGAGAAAAGATCACATTGCAGGAAGAGGAATAGGAAGAAGGGGATGGCGGAATGGCCGTAACCTCAGTTTATGTGAGCTACGAAATAGCACTAGAAATTTCCAGATCTTCTTGTATTTTTTTTTCTTATGGTCCACTTATTAAACGACATATGCTTATAGCTGCAAGTAAATTCACCCATCAGTGTTCACCAGTTTGAGAGTGTCAGTCTGTCACCTCATACTATTTCACGCAGAATTCGAGATCTAGCGGACAACATCTACGCACAACTTATTGAAAGAGCAAGAGAATTTGTTGCATTCTCTATTGCCATTGATGAGAGCACTGACTTATCAAGTATGGCTCAATTATGTATTTTTATTCTTGGAGAAAATGAACATTTGGAAGTTGTGGAAGAAATGCTAAATATGGTGCCAATAAAAGGCAGAACAGGAATCACCTTGAAATATGACAGAGTTAGCTGACAGTTACAGAAATAGAGGAAGTTTGCTAGATTTCTACAGGAGATTTGCTAAATCAAGATTCCCTCTATTAAACAGGCATGCCGCATCTATGATTGCAATGTTTGGTTCGACCTATGTATGTGAATCCTTATGTTTAGCTATGAAACGCATTAAAACCCCTCAGAGAGCCAACATCAATGATCTTAACTTGAAGTGCGCATTAGGGGTCCAGAGTTGTTTTTCATTGTCTCAAAATGTGGCAAATATTGTGAAAACCAAAAGATGTCAGAAGGCAAGAGTGTCTACCAAAAACTGAATGTATTAAATTCTTAATTGGAACGTGTATATTCATATTCTGTGTAATATTATCACTATATAGTAAATATTATTTTGTTATCTTGTTTTTTCAATTATCTCAGAATCAAAATTGTGCTAATTTCCAGAAAGTACTGTTTCATTCATATAATTAAAAATATTACTTTTATATCCATCATTTAACTGTATAGGATTGAAGGCTATAATTATCTTACTGGTATTGGGTTGTTTTATATATAATTTAATAACAAATATCACAGAGATATTAAACACGTATTATACAGTTTCTGGATTGTTCCTTCACTACTAACATGTCTTTAATTATTTAATGGTAACGCAAGTGCAGATTACGGAATGCCACTGCGCAAGGCAGTGATTGGCATATCTCCCTAGCACTTGCCAGCAACAACCAGGCACGCTGGCACTGTGCGAACTGTATAGGCACACTGTGCATGTCAGCTGGCGGAGCCTGGTATAGAACAACTGTTGTAAGTCCTTTTTTCTCTCTGACTTTCTTTGATAAACAGTAAATGCTTATAAAAATGGTTCTTAATTTATTATCTTTGTTTAAAGTATTTAGCATAGTATTTTACTGTTCTCAAATACATTCCCCATCTCGTTACTGCAGTTTGAGGAGCTAAGGGAACGTAGCCAGCTTCTCTCCAAGTACATTAATTCTTGAAGCCAACTTACTAAAAACTGTGCTAAATGAAATTAGCTTACTTTTTTTTGTAAACTATTTTCTTACTTCCTCCAAAATTCGTTGCAGGTCATAGAAATGCAAGTTAAATGGGTAAGATTTGCGTCAAATTATTCCAAAGTCTTACCTGCTGCAATTGTATATGCTGCTGTATCTGCCAAGAGTGACATATTGTGGTGATAATGTCTCTTCAGTATCATTCTGATACAATGGTTCAACTCTGAATTAAAAAACATGTACCACTTAAAGAATTTGTAAATTTCTTCTCAATATATATGAAAAATGTGATCTCTCTTGACATATTTTCCTTAATTTTACCTACAGTTAAATTACTAATGTACCAAGTGAAATAGATCCCCCCTTAAAACCAGAGAGCCGCATGCGACTCTGCAGGGTTTTTCAGTAGGATGGCACCTAGGTTACAAAACCACCCTCTGCCCCAATTACAGGTGGAATGGATATGCCACTTAACACGCACCAACCTATCCAGGAAGACTACCAATAACCTCAGTCGGGCCGCCGGTGATGTAGCACACCATACTACCTCTCCAGGCCAGGACTGCAGACCTTGAGGCGTCTCACAACCCCATTTGCTAGCGAACCAGACAGATGTTCCCAATACCCATGGGTTTTAGGAACCACTGCCTCACCGAAGTCTACCCAACCAAACAACTCCCTTTCAGAAGAGGCTTGGAAAGTTTGACCCGATGTACTTCTAATAACGTCAGAAGTACAAGGAGTGCTAAGGGTCCACAACGCTTGCACCATGGAAGCTAAAGGGGATGGATCCCCTCCCCTACAGTTTCAGCAACTGAAATGCAAACACAAATCTCCAATCAATATCATCAAGAATTTTCATAACAGTTGACTGAGATGCTAGATCAAGGTACATCTTGTGTAGTACAGATTCTGATGGTACATTTTGCCACAGTGCTTCTTTTTTGCAGGGGTGGGGGGGGGGGGGTTTCCTGTAAATGATTTCCTTCTAGGATTTTCTATTGTGTTCCAAGAGATTAATTTTTAGGAAAGCACAACAAATATCTTGAATGTGAGAGCCCCTAGTGGTTTACCGGGGAAATATACGAGTCAAATGGAGAATTTAATGTCAGGACGGCACGTTGGCCATGGTAGCTGAAGGGTTAGAGCGACTGGACAAACACCAGGAGATCCATGGTTCAAATCCCGGCCATGGCATTGAATTTTTCATGTTGACTCTATCAAAAACCTTAGGCTATATACGGCTAGTATGGAGAAATGATTAATTTCCATCAATTAACTAAAATAATAAGAATTAAATGATGAAGTCTGGGATTCAAGTACTTACGATAGTAAGTCGCCACAAATGGTGCATCTCGAATGCTAGAGCCCCTCGTGGTTTACCAGGGAAATATACAAGTCAAATGGAGAATTTAATGTCAGGACGGCACTTTGGCCATGGTAGCTCAAGGGTTAGAGCGACCGGATGGAAACCAGGAGATCTGTGGTTCAAATCCTGGCCATGGCATTGAATTTTTCATGTTGAATCTATCATAAACATTAGTATATATATGGCAAGTGTGGAGAAATGATTAGTTTCCATCAATTAACTAAAAGCATCATAATAAAATTGTGTTTGTTTTCCAGAATAAGCGAGCCTGGTTTATAGTGCGTGACAATTTGCCTGTTAGCACTTGATATCACCCTGATGGAGAGCAGGGAATTTTTCTACATGTTAGTCCTACATTGCTAACCAAACATACCATATATGTACTTGTAGGGTTATATATTTACAGTGCATTTGCAATATTTTGTATGTTAGGTTACATAATTTATTTGACTTTTTAAATTGTTAATTTGTTAATTGTTAACTGAGTAAAATTTTTTTCAAAATTCGATAGATGCAAAATTTTATGAAATTGAGTTATATATATATATATATATATATATATATATATATATATATATATAGTATCAGCATAATTTTCACCTTCTGCATCGTTCTGTGAAATCAGATTTTGCAAAATTTGATTCATGTCCTGTGTAGAAGATAGGGAATATCAGCAGTTTTCTCAAAACTCGATAGATGCACTTGGCTCAGTTAAAGCAAAAGTCAATAGATGCAATTTTGTGACTTCATGATCCAGTGTGTAGCACCCTCAATTCTATGAAATGCATGTTGGCATTGACTGCCATCTCACTATTGTGATTCTTGGAATTCTCAATCATTTCTGCAAGCTTTGTACATTGCTGCAACATTGGCAATAACTGCCAATTCAGGTTGTGCACTTGTATTTCACATTCATTTCTGAAAGCTTTGTTACATTTAAAATGGCATTTTTATTCTTAGTTGAGACACTGCACTGCATTATGCACAATGAACAGGAGCTCAGATTGTGAAAGTGCACCAGTCGTAGAATGTGCAGGAAGTAGAAATTGCAAAAATAAGGAAAGGAAATCAAAATGTAAATCAAGGAAAGCTCATACTTCAGCAATTTCATGTTCACTGATCTTGAGTGCACTCCACAAAATCCTTAAAGTAAAAGGCATAAGCTCTGTGATACAGCTGATTTGACTTCTTTCCGTGCTAAATAAAATAAGTCAAGATAAATTCCTTATGAAAAATATGCATATTACATCTCCTGATTGCAGAATGATGAAGAAAGAAGCTCAAAATACGAGTGTGAGAACTAATGTTGGCCGAGTATTAATAGTATGCACTGCAAGCTTCCAAGGAATCACAGGGGTGTCAAAAGATAGATTATCTCTCCTGGCTAGAAAGTTATCTGGGAATGCACCAAAGGAAACCAGAGGAAGTGACAAAACAGAAATATTACAGAAGGGCATTTCTGCTGCTATAAATAAAGACGTTAAGAAGTACAGATGCAGAGAAAGCCATTATGGAAGAGCAAAATCAAGGAGAGGATATTTACCTCTATAACTTAATATCTGAAAAATGTGGAACAACTTTTGCAAAGAAAGAAAATTAAGAAATCTACCAGTCTGCTTATTGTCAAAATATAAATACATATTTTACAACTTCTTCAATTTTTCATTCTGTACACAACACACTGACACATACTCCAAATGCAAAATGGGACTGATGAAGATTAAGACAGAGGCAGACGTGGAAAAGAAAAATGAACTAAGAACCATGTACAGACAGCACAAGTTGCGTTCAGATAGATTTTATCTGATATTAAAAGAGGAAAATGCCAAGGCAATCACTATTTGCTTTGATATACAGCAAAAACAACCACTGCCTAAACTTTCTGTTAGCAATTCTATGCAAGGCAGGTATGGCTGTATAATCTATGCATAATGATTCCATCTAAAACTCAGAACAAAGACAACATTTCCTTGTATACATGGTTGGAAACTGAATCTGCTAAAGGCTGCAACCAGGTTGCCTCAGCTTTGCACCACTTCTTGTTGGAACTGGAAGAAAGGATGTCCAGCAACACTCCTTCTACCATTCATTTATTTTCAGACTCTTGCTCTAGTCAGAATAAGAATAGTGTGCTGATGTTCATGCTTATTGATTTCTTGGAGAAGAGTAAAAAATCTTCCTGCATTTCTCATATCTACAGAATACATGGGCACAGTTTTATGCCTCCTGATAGAGTGAGCAAAGAAAAGAAAAAGAATGTTGAAAATCTAGCTAAATGTTTTGAAATTCCAGAAACTGCAAAAGAATTTTATGAAGATATACTAGATACCAAAAAAGGTTAAAGCTTACTTATTCATATTGTTTCAAATTTCTTTGTATTCAATATGTTTGTTATATAAATAAAAGAAAATATTATATAATTATTGTGAATGTAGCAGTATTTAGTTTCTAAGTTTATACCTAATCAAATAATCCTTATAAACATTAAGACGTTGGTTGTATAATACATTGTGTATTATGAAAAGGTGAAAATAAATAAACAATAAATACATAAATAAAAAGTAACAAAAACAATAAATGACAAAAATAAACAAACTTCCAGAGCTAATTTCTCGCTCACACAGAAAAGTTAATCAGCATCTATAGTTTTTTTAAAAAAACCTCTGCATTTTTAAACCTCAAATTTGCACTAGTTAAATTACAGTATTTGTTTCTACTAACACTTAATGAAACAGTTTTAGGAAGGAGAATTGAATGATTAACACAGTTACTGTGCTAACCAATTAGTATTGTCAATAAATAGAAAAACCCATTTTTCACAGAAACACAATTTGTGCATCTGTCGAGTTTGAAAAAAACACTCCTCAATTGTCAGCTATTTGGGCTGTGATGTAAGCTTTGATTTAGACAAAGACATAGAAAACAAAATAAACAAATTTCCGCAGATATGTGGAACTATAGCAAGAACATTGAAAAACAAGGTTAATATTTTATAAAATACGGCAGTTCCAGTGCTCATGTATGGAAGTGAGCCTTGATATTAAAAGAAAGAGATAAAAGTAGATACAGGCAGCAGAAATGAGGTTCTTATGAAGAGTTAAGGAATGTAATAAGGAATGAAACTATTTAAAAGGAACTAGGCATATATAAATTACGTTTTAATCAGAAGATACAATCCTCGTGGATGAAAAGATGTAGGGCATCTTAGAAGAAGATGGAAATAGTTGATGGAATGCGAAGGCGGAACAGGAAGAAATGCCTTATCCCTGAAGTGAAGAAGAAGAAATTGTTAATGTTCTTTACGTGTGAACCATCATTAACTTTGTATTGATGGCAATAAATTTGAAATGTGTTCAGATCCTTTCCATATAAAATATCCATGATTTCATTACCTTGTGTGCAACTTAAGTTAGTCAATAAAACCATTAGGTATTTTATAAATAAAGCTGAAATTGTGATCAGCTCTGTTATATGTGTATGTATTTGGCGATGCATTTTGTATGAACATTGAGTTTGATAAGTGTATGCATTCACAGCAATAGATTGCTGCTCTTGAATTAAGTTAGGGAATTTAATAATAATAATAACAATAACAACAATAATAATAATAATAATAATAATAATAATAATAATAATAATAATAATAAGAAGAAGAAGAAGAAGAAGAAGAAGAAGAAGAAGAGAAGAAGAAGAAGAAGAAGAAGAAGAAGAAGAAGAAGAAGAAGAAGAAGAAGAAGAAGAAGAAGAAGAAGAAGAAGAGAAGAAGAAGAAGAAGAAGAAGAAGAAGAAGAAGAAGAAGAAGAAGAAGAAGAAGAAGAAGAAGAAGAAGAAGAAGAAGAAGAAGAAGAAGAAGAAGAAGAAGAAGAAGAAGAAGAAGAAGAAGAAGAAGAAGAAGAAGAAGAAGAAGAAGAAGAAGAAGAAGAAGAAGAAGAAGAAGAAGAAGAAGAAGAAGAAGAAGAAGAAGAAGAAGAAGAAGAAGAAGAAGAAGAAGAAGAAGAAGAAGAAGAAGAAGAAGAAGAAGAAGAAGAAGAAGAAGAAGAAGAAGAAGAAGAAGAAGAAGAAGAAGAAGAAGAAGAAGAAGAAGAAGAAGAAGAAGAAGAAGAAGAAGAAGAAGAGAAGAAGAAGAAGAAGAAGAAGAAGAAGAAGAAGAAGAAGAAGAAGAAGAAGAAGAAGAAGAAGAAGAAGAAGAAGAAGAAGAAGAAGAAGAAGAAGAAGAAGAAGAAGAAGAAGAAGAAGAAGAAGAAGAAGAAGAAGAAGAAGAAGAAGAAGAAGAAGAAGAAGAAGAAGAAGAAGAAGAAGAAGAAGAAGAAGAAGAAGAAGAAGAAGAAGAAGAAGAAGAAGAAGAAGAAGAAGAAGAAGAAGAAGAAGAAGAAGAACTGATCTAAATCTATATAAGTTGACATAAAGTTACTTCAGCGACAGATATGCCATTCTACAGACAAATTCATACAAAGAGGTAAAGAAAGTTAAAGGATGTCCACAGGAATCATGCTGTGGGCCAGGCTTCTGGAATGTGATGTACAATTCTTTGTTATACCTAAACTTTTAAATACACTCTCACATTGTTGCTTTTGCAGATGATTTAGTAGTCTTGACTAAAGGAGATACACAACTAGAAGCAGAAAATTATGCCAAATCAGATCTATACAAAACTCAAAATTCGGTTACTCAAAACAATGTTGAATTTAATGAAATCGAGTCAAAAGTCCTACTAATTTCAAACAAGAGGAAAGATCTCGCAGCAAAGGACCGAAATATATTTAAATCACAAGATATTGGAACAAGTTACAGAATTAAAATATCTAGGAATATATACAAATATAAGAATTTGTAACTTAAAACTTCACTTATCTCATAAGAAATGATGATAATTCTTATAAATTCTCCGGGATCGCGATTCATGTAAACTTATACACATCTTTAGCCGGAAACAAAGCTGTCGCCATCATTACAAATGCTAGATTTTGATATGTTCTTGTTACTATTACCAAAATCTGAAAATAAAATTTAAAAACAGAATCGAATGCCAGTATTTCAAAATTCATTACGCAATGTTGTTTTTTAAAACAAATATCTTTTCCCAAACCATTAAAACTATTGGACCATTTAACTGTTTTAATAATTTAAGTTCTGGGTTTAATTCATGGTTAAATGACCAAAAATGATCTGCTATGGCCGATTTATCAGTTTGTTTATACTAATGTTACAAAAATGTTCTTTCGTTCTGGTTTCTAAATTACGTTTTGTCTTTCCAATATAAACTTTATCACAATCAAAACAATCAAACTGATAAATACCAGATTTTTTATTATTAGGAATTTGATCTTTTATAGAGAAATGCAATAAATGTTTAATACCATTAATTAACTTTAAAGAGAGTCGATTAAAGACACTCTCTTTAAAGTTAATTTATCATAACAACACTGTTTTCAACACTTCCAAGAAAGTAATTGTTTAATACCATATTTATTTTGAGGAACTAAAGTTGTACCAAACTTAGCACAAAAGTGAATCGAGAAGATATTGACACACTGCTTCACTCACACTGCGAAAAAACAGTGCGAGTGAAGCAGTGTCAATATCTTCTCAATTCATTTCTGTTCTAAGTTATGCTTCACTGTCTCTACTTCTTTTAATTTTATACTTTATACCAGACTCTTTAAAAAAAATTTGAAAATGTTTATTAACCCAAGGATGGTAAGTAAATTTTTTAAAATTATAATCGTCTTATTTTTCTAAGGGTAGAAATATCATTAACAGTTTTTTCATATTTAAATTTTTCAATTTTTTTATTTATAAAGTCTTTATTAAAACCATTAATTAGAGCAGTATTAATCATGTATTTATATTATTTATTAAATTCATGTTTATTCAGGGTTATATTTATTAATCTATAAATCAAACTATCGAAAACAGCAAATTTATTTATTTTATTTGTTTTATGTAATTATCAATATGAGTAGACTTCCTATAAATACCAAAGTTTAATTTATTATAATTTCTTATTATCTTTAGATCTAGAAAAGGAAGAAATCCATTAATTTCAGTTTCTAACGTAAATTTTATAGTTTTATCTTGCAAATTTTGTAATTTTAAAGCATCGTTTACAAGTTTATCAGGAATGCAAAAATATCAACATATCTATACCAAACTTTAAAAATTAAAGGGAATGCTTTAGTGACTTGCATTTCGAAAAAAACTCATAAAAAGATCAGCAAGAAAACATCAAATAGGATTACCCATTGCTAAGCCAGAAGTTTGTTGAAAAAATTCACCATTAAAAGTGAAAACATTTTGATCTAAACAAAATTCAGTAAGTTTAACAAAATCAACTATTAAGTCCTAATGTAAATTTATTTAACTCAACCAAGTTTACAAATAAATTAATTTTTTTTCTCTAGGAATACTACAAAACAAGGCAGTTACATCAAAGAAACAAGTTTATCAGTTTTAGATAATATAACATTGTCAATCTTTTTAACTAATTCAAAAAAAATGTTAATACTTCAACTCTCAAATTTATCAAAATTACTACATTTTTTATGTAACCATTTAGCTAAATTATAAGTTGGTGGATTTATACAACTTACAATAGGTCTCATTTCCAGGTTTATGAATTTTAGGAAGAGCATAAATTCTAGGTAAAATAGGGTTACTAACTTTTACTAAATATTTTTCTTTATTTGATATACTTTTCACTTCATTAAGCATTTTATTAAAATTTGAAATAAGAGATTTTTGAAGGGTCTTTATTAATTTTTATGAAATCTTCACCTTGAAGTAAAAGTTTTACTCTATTAACCGCTTCGCCGATGGCCATTTAAAGCCTCCATGGCTGGGAACAGATACACAATAAGCAGAACAAGACATTTAAATTGTTAAATGCTGCAAAAATGCTTCATAAATAAATATTCGTATCTTCCGTATTTATTAAGTTATTTTAGCGAAACAAAAACTGGTTTAAAGCCCATTAAAGGCAGTATACATCTAAGGTATCATTAAAATAGAGACTATATTAATAAATCGTTGAAATTTCATTAATTTGTATCACTGTAGAAAAAGCCATTCTTTGCTTCGAATGTGCAAACTATATAGGTATATCAGCTGCATAAGCGAAGTGTTGGGTTCAAGGTTTATAGGTTTCAGTTTATGCTACTATGCAATAATAACTGTATATGTTGCTTTACACACGCTGGAAAGAAATCTCCGTCAGCATCTCGCTAATTGCACAACCGAAGTTTATGGTAGCTGACGTAACAGTTTTCTTCACTCAGTTCATATAGTAATTTTGACTGTGTCAGAGTTCCGAGCGACTTCTTTAGCTAAAACACATCTGAAATGGTTTCCTCAGTGCTAATCATGGCTTCAGCTAGTGATGTAGCAAATAAATTAGCTAGTGTAGGAAGAGTACGGGCTTCTGATATTACATCAGAAAATGTGGAAGACTTTTTGCTGTTAGTGATTTGGACATTGATGGCGAGTTTTCAGATTTTGAGTTTTTTTTTTTAATTTACGTCCTCCAACGTTAAGTCATATCGGACAATGGATGAAATTGGTGAAATTATGCTCAAATGAGTCCGGGGTCCATGGAGCTTAGAGTTATCTGACATTCGTCTATCAGGATAAGGGAAAACCTTGGAAAAAAACCTTATCCAGGTAACTCACCCTAACCGAGATTCGAACTCGGGAGCTCTTGAAGTGAGACAGACATGCTACCACCTTGAATGGGGTGTTGAGGATATAGGTAGCAGTGAGGAGGAAAATGACTCATTTCCAACACGTGTTCATGAAGAATCAACTTTATGGAGGTGACAAAATAACTCTAACACAAACAGACACACCTTCACAAGCACAACCTCTGGTGTACAACCACATACTCAGCTAACTTCTGACAGCCAACCAATTGACATTTTCACAAAATTTTTTACTACTGACTGTCTCTCATTGTTTCGGAAACAAATGTATATGCGAGTAGAGTGAAAGATCTGATTTCTAAAGGCAATTTAGGACCTAAGAGTAGAATTCAGAAGTGGACAGAAGTAACAATGAATGAGATTTACAGACTACTTGGTCTAATTATGCTCATGGGTGTTATTCGTAAACCTACGCTAGAGATGTACTGGTCTACAGATGATATGCTAGCTACCCCATTTTTTGGGAAATGCATGTCAAATAACAGGTTTACTTCCATTTTGCGCTTCCTTCATTTCACCTGCACAGAAAATGTGAATGATAAACTATACAAAATCAGACCAGTTTTTGATTACAATATTTCAAAATTCAAAGAAAATTAAGTGCCTAGTGAAAAGATCACTGTTGATGAAAGCCTGATGCTTTGAAAGGGCCGCTTAGGTTGGAAACAATAAATCAAAACAAGAGGGCCAGATTTGGCATAAAGAGTTTTGATGTATGTGAAAGTAAAACAGGATATCTTTACAATAGCTGCATATACACTGGCCAAGGGACTGATAACACTAGAGAAAAAGATTTGGGGTTATCTGGTTCCATAGTAATGCACCTGATGGAATCTGTACTTGATCAGGGTAGGACTGTATATTTAGATAATTGGTACAGTTCCCCTAAATTATTCATGGCCTTACACAAAAGAAAAACAATTGCAATTGGAACAGTACGCTCAAATCGTATTGGTTTGCCAAAAGATGTGAATACGAAGGTGCTAAGAGGAGAAATGCAGGTGCCTCAGCTCCCACCTTTAACCTATGTTCCTTGATAAGACAGAAGGGTTGTTACAGCATTATCCAATTGCAGCTCTAAGATTTTGATGATTGATACTGGAAAAATTGATGCTCGTAACGAAATGTCAATTTTCAAACCCGATATTAACCAGGAATACAATATGCATATGGGTGGAGTGGTTCTAGTAGATCAGGTATTACACGCTTATCCCTCTTTGCGAAAACAATCAAATGGTATAAAAAGTATTTTTATACCAGTTGGATATAACCATATACAATTGTTTAGTAATTTGGAGAGCTCTAAACCCACGGAAGACAATGACGTACCTAGACTTTCGCATATCAATAGATCGCAGCCTAATTGAGCACTATATTCAGAGACCTTTCCATACTGGGGGTAAGAAATCCACCACCCCAGCACCGCTCAGACTTTAAGGAAAACATTTTCCTAAAAGGATACCACCCACAGCAAAAAAGTCGCGTCCCTTTAGAAAATGTCTGGTGTGCCGCAAGAAAGTTGTCCAAAAAGAAACTAGTACGATTTGCCGTGAATGTGGAGATGTGCCCTTCCCCCCAGGGGCCTACTTTGGTAGGTAAGGGTTTGGCGCACCCGGGGTCCCGAGCCCTCATGTGGGCTCCTCTTCGTGGTTGAGGGAGACGGTCAACAGGCCCACCCACATGTAGGCAGTGCGTGGAGACCCATGGAGAAGGTTTTTAGATTCTTGTCTAGTTTGAGGTTTAGGATTTAGTGAACAAAATTTTTAGTAGGTTTTGATTGATGATTTTATGTACGTGTATTTTTAACATGTTTTGTTACACTTGTATGGTTTTTGGAAAGTTTTATATCTGGCTTTTGCCATGACTAGTTTTTTAAAGGGCGCTGATGAACGCTGTAGTTGAGCACCCTTATATATATATATGTGCCCTTGTGTGTTTATCCCTGTTTTGAGGTGTACCATTCAAGAAGAAACTTTTAAAGGTAAGCTTTTACTTCTTATAGAATTTATTTAAATTTACCGTAAAACATAAAGTTTAACAGAATTATCATTAAATAAGCATTAAATGCATGTATGCACAGGACTTCTATACACATCCATATCGGTTTGGGGCCCTTTAACTTGGACGTCATATGACGTCCATATTGGCGAAAGGGTTAATATAATCGGATTTATCTAAAATTACAATTCCATTACCTTTATCCGCTTTAGTGTAAATTAAATCTTTTTTATTTAATGGTTTAATAATATGTTTATTATTATTTCTCTTAGGTTGATATTTATCTAAATTTTGTAATATTTTGCTACATTTCAATTTGATCAATGATTTATTATTTTCATTTAAATCTTGACTAGCAATTTCTATATCTGCAATCTCTTATTGTCCGATAGATTTAATGGTTTGGGAAAAGATATTTGTTTTAAAAAACAAACATCACGTAATGAATTTTGAAATACCGGCAGTCGATTCTGTTTTTAAATTTGTTTTATTTTCAGATTTTGATAGTGCTAACAAGAACATATCACTAGCATTCATAACGATGGCTACGGCTTCGTTTCCGGCTGAAGATGTGTATAAGTTTACATGAAATCGTAATCCCAGAGAATTTATAAGAATTATCATCATTTCTTATAAGATAAGTAAAGTTTTAAGTTACAAATTGTTATATTTGTATATATTTGTTTGCTTCACTGTTAATAGCTTCATATTTTATGTATCTACGAATATATTTAAATGCAAAACTAAATTTTGGGAAACATATTGACAAATTAACAGAAAAAGCAACATAGTAAATATGCTGAGTAGAGCAGCAAAATTACAATGAGGATTAGGCCATTGTGCTCTGAAAACCATTTACAAAGGAGCACTAATACCTATGTTGACATATGGCTGCCCAGTATGTAATGAAGCTCTACAAAAACAGAAGAATTTAAAAAAAACTACAAAGGGTTCAGAGACTACTGAACATAAAAATTGCTAAAGCTCATAGAACATTATCTTTTGAAGCATCTTGCGTTGTTGCCAAGAGATTTCCCTATAGGTATCAGCATAGCAGAAACTGCAAAAATCCACAAAGCAAACTCATCAAAGCTAAGATAACCCTGAAGATTAAGACAAACCGCGAGAACTAAGACACTGGCCAAACCTAGCAGATAGAATAATAATAGGAAAAGTAAAAAGTTCATTTTCATATGCCATGGAAGTATACACGATTGAAGTAAAATTCAAGTCAAAGTGGGAGCAGCAGCTGCATTTTACAAACAGGGTACATTAATTCATACCTTGAAGAATAGACTACATGGTAATTGTTCAAACAACCAGGCAGAACAAATGGCCATCCTAAAAGCTATAACCAAACTTAAAGAACTAAATATTATACTACAAGAAAGAACATGTTAGTCTTAATAGATGGCAAAATTATCTTAGCATTACTAAAGAACAACCACAGCTATATAATAGAGCTTATCAGACAAGAAGTTAAGAAACTCAAGGAATTCCATTGGCAAATTCATTTTGGATGGATTAAAGCCCATGTGGGAATTCCAGGGAGTGAGAAGCATCTGAAGAGGAATATAGAGAAAGTATATACACTACGGTGGAATTAAAATTACTTTAGGATTCTGACAGTTGAAGTGAAGTACATGCTTTTGTGAAAGCATGTGTTGGTGGGGAAAGTGACGTTACTGCTTTTTTTTTGGTTTGTTTGTTTGTAATTTATGTCCTCCAACGTTAAGTCATATCGGATGATGAATGAAATGGGTGAAATGAGTCCAGGGTTCATGGAGCTTAGAGTTACCTGACATTCGTCTTTAAGAATAAGGGAAAACCCCAGAAAAAGCCTTATCCAAGTAACTAACCCTAACCGAGATTCGAACTCGGGACCTCTTGAAGGTGAGGCAGACACGCTGCCATCTACGCTACCGAGGCGGACGTTACTGCTTATGAACGCCTTGGCGCGCACAATGTTTAGACAGAAGAAAGTGCTAAAACTACGTAATTTAAACTGCTGATATTTATATTTCTAACAAATGCCAATAGTTTTGAATGATACTCTGCCAAGGTAATGTACAGATGAAACTGAGACAACGCTGAAAATTTTCAGCACTGTTTAAATTTGTTTTTACGTATTGCATCTCTTGCAATGTTTCGTAGAAAGCCAGGATTAAGAACAAGCAAGAGAAACTAAAATACAGCTTTGCATTATATGTAATAGTTTACTCAACCATTTTTCAGAACATCAAATAATAGAATAGTTCATATAATTTTGAGTCCAGCTAATACTCAATGCTCCATTTATTGTCGTGTGACCAGATAAACTGCAAAGGCTGTGACAACTTTTACACTGGAAAAACAAAAAGGAACTTGAACATTAGGCTTAAAGAGCATTTTAGGAACATCAGGAACAAAGAAATAGATAAATCGGTGGTATTGTACCAATTTTGGAAGGAGAATCATGATATAGAACGTGAAATCCACTTATTAAAAAGTGTCCAAGGTCCAGCTGCATTAACCATGTGGGAAAAAGTCTTCATAAAGAAATATGAAAGAAAATTGTTTAATTTCGACACTACCTTTGATGAAAACCCAAACTTCAAGTTCATCAAGATACCGATAGAGATGCATCTGTCGCCTCCATTGAGTTCACCAAACCAACGTCCATTAGTTGACAACAGTTGATGATGTTAGTAGGAAGACCCTAACGAAACGCGTTCTAGGTAAATACTAGCAATAAATGGATCATTGAGTATTAGTTCGACTCAAAATTATATTCATTTTGTGCTTCAGTGTATCATAGTCCTTACACACTGGAAAATAGAATAGTTTTTAAAATGTCTATATTCTCTGTATGCCATATTATATTAGCAAGTACAAAGCTGAAAGGCTTTTCAAAACTAAGAATTCAGAATGTACATTTTATTCCAAAGAAATAGATAAATCGGCGGTAGCATACCAATTTTGGAAGGAGAATCATGATATAGAACAAGAAATTCACTTATTAAAAAGTGCCCAAGGTCCAGCTGCATTAACCACGTGGGAAAAAAATCTTCATAAAGAAATATGAAAGAAAACTGTTTAATTTCGACACTACCTTTGAAGAAAACCCAAATTTCAAGTTGATCAAGATACCGACAGAGATGCATCTATCACCTCCGAGGAGTTCACCAAACTGACGTCCATTAGTTGACAACAGCTGATGAAGTTAGGAAGATCCTAACAAAATGCGTTCTAAGTAAATACTGGCAATAAGAGGAGCATTGTGTATTAGTTCTACTCAAAATTATATAAATGTGCATTTTAACTTAAAGTTAACTAATGTAGGCTTAAGACACAAGTTAAATTTCTGAAAGCTTAGAATGTTCAGCAGTACATTGCCTTAAGAAAGATAGTAGCAACAGTTCTTTTGACAACTTTATTAACATCTAAGAGGGGTCTCCATGTTCCCTTCCTTTTTCAAAATATTCACACAGTGCACACAATAGTTCCCTTACTTGTCTGCGTAGTGCAGAATATTTTGAATATTTTTTCTTGGGGGAGAGAGTTCTTGGCCTACCTCGTTTTTGAGTGATGCTGGTAGTTTGAGACATTGTACCCTTACGCTAATAACACTACAGCACCAATGACCTATGAAATGACTAAACACCTAACGAAGAAATCAGCTTTTTTATAAGTTAAACTATAGTCAAAACAGGTATGTTAAGATTGCGCACGGTGAAGAGAAAAAAACAAGCAATGCTTTACCTGGCACATGCGTCTATGTGACAACACAGTAACATTTTTTGTGAAACTTAAGAGAATGGGGTGAAGGAGGAAGTCTCACCTAATTGGTTGAATTTATGCGCCCGGGCCTTCAAGAGGTGTGGTTACTGCCATTGCCATAGCAACTCTCCCTTCCATAACTTCCCCTCTAACTGTCAGAATAATAAATTCCACTAAATTTATTTCTACTGTAAAAAAACCAAACACTGCTGTTATTGGAAAAATCAAAGAATAAGGACTAAGGAAATGGCAGGAGGAATGGACAAGTAAACCAAAGGGGCTGTCTTCTTCCCATCGGTTCATCAGAGAATGAAACAGAAGATCACTATGACAGCTTCCTTTGCAGCAATGGCTACTGGAAATGGCATACTAAAATCCTATCTCCATATATTCAGGATTATAAATGATGCTACATGTTCCTATCTTCAAGACGCCCAAACTGTTGAATATCTAATCTACAGATGTAGAAAACTACAACACCAGAGGAATGCCTTAAGACAAAAGCCAGCAGTGAATCGTGAAAAGTTGCCAGATGAACCAGATAAACTCATTGCAAAACATTGTAATCAATTTAAAAAATATTTAGAAGCAATAGACTTTAACACATTGTAAATAGAATAGTGTAGTACAAACACTGCATATAAAGAATGTAGATAAGGAAGTATGAATGAGTAATTTGTAAATATTGTAAATATTCATAATTATAAGAATAGTAATGTTACTGCTAGGTGCTCAGTAGGTAGTAAATTAGAAGATAAAACAAATGCATATGGAGTTTACAAGTTTTTTATGAAGTCTAGTTTCTGGGGACTTCTCCCCTATCGTCAGTTCTGTGGTTGACTGATGATGCATCCGGTGTCCAAGCCAGATGCAGACACCGGATGCATCATCAGTCAACCACAGAACTGACGATAGGGGAGAAGTCCCCAGAAGCCAGTCTTCATAAAAAACTTGTAAGTGGAGAAAAGTATATACAAAGTTGACTCACTTGCCTAATTTTAGTAATAATAAATTTATCTGACTTCACACGTGGGTAAAGGAATCTTAACCTTTTCGTCACAAGTGTTTTTTGTATATTGTGACAAAGATAACAAAAAAAAAGTTTACCTTCAATCTTCTTTATTTTTCACTAAAATCACTGGCTCAACACTAAACGTACAACCTTTCTTTTACACAAATGCAACACTTTGAAACAACATTCCTTTAATTCTCTGTAGCACACATCCTTTGTGCTGCTATAATCTTTTTGAACCATACACAGGTTCACCTCCTTAACACAGAGCTACACACCAATTCTGAACACAACTTCGATATTCACACGTAAACTGCTTTGCTGCTGGTTGCACAGTTCGGTGATCCCTCACCCGGAACCGCACTTGATGACATGAGTTATTGTTGGTCGACACACTAATATGTGGTTCAGAACAACGCTGATCGCTGATTGTCATACGTCCTTGCTGAAACCACCCTACTCATTACTCGTAATGTGATGACATTACTTCCAAAGGCTTTCACCTTTACTGTGAAATTCATGTGCATTTCTTCCTCAAAGAATTTTGATGTATCCACACTTCTTAACATGGATTACTTCCATGTTGCACAATGCCTGCCACCCAATTGATTTCACAGTGCTCCCAGCAATCATAGAGCCATCTGTTGTCATCTGATGTACGTACACTTGCATAGCTTCAACGCGACACAGAACCATCTGCTGTCATCTGTTGTGAATACACACTATATCTGCATAGCTTCAACGTGACAAAGAAGTTTGAGGTTCGCCCATACATCTGCAAGAAGAACAAACGTTGCAATTACCTTTGTGCCAGCCTTGGTACAATGGGAAAACAATGCAGTTACGTAAAAACTATTTGTAATCGGTTTATTGACACTCATCACTTACATTTGTAAACCAACTACAAATAGTTTTTACGATTAATTTTGACGTCACTGTTACTAAATTACTCCAAACACACATAATGCAGTTACGATTTATTGACAGTTATAGGCTCTATAGCATAGTGTATACGAAAAGTACAGAGGTATTTTTAGACGTGGCGTGTGACTTTGCTCAGATGTGCGCTAGTGACTTTTTCTTAAAAAATACCTCTGTAAGTATACCATTAGTTAAGGAGATGTATTGCTTTTCCTGCCACACATCTAGATTGCACAGAGAAATTGCAAGAGTTCATTGCTATACATAATATACTTTAATGACATAACCCAGAAGATCATTTACTTACACAAACAGTATGGAGAGAACTCAGTGTCAGAAATCTACATGAATTTATACTTAAGGACAGTGGGACATGTGGAAAGCACAATACTTATGTTTAACTACACTTTTGAAAAATTAAAATTCATGGGTTTACTTTGTCACAGAGCAATGAAATTCATAAAGGTTGCATGTTTGTTGTTGATGAATGAGCTTCCGCGGAAATCCAATGAGCTGGCCTACCCTTAATAAACAGGTCAGCAAATAGTTTACGTTACAATAACAAACAGCTCTTCTTTCCTTAGTTGCAATTGTGTATACAGTAGACTGCAAAGTTTTGTGCAGTACGGATATTATGCATGATTGTGTGTTAAAACAAGTACTAGTTATGTTTATTAATTTTTAGATGAGTCGTATTTATTACACATCTGCTTCACTTTCGTACCTATTTTGAGGACATGTTTCGCAAATCATCGTTTGCAAAATATGTCCTCAAAATAGGTACGAAAGTGAAGCAGATGTGTAATAAATACGACTCATCTAAAAATTAATAATTATTTCGCTTCACTGTGGTGTTCCAATACAGTTAAATCTCGATATATTGAAGTGACGTCAAGTCAAGAGGAACACGCGAAAGTTAGATCCAGCCAATTTTAAAAACCGGACAACATGGAGGTAAGAAAGTTCACATTTGAAAATTTCAACGAACATTTCGGCAACAAGAAAGAAATAAAACAATATTTGAAACTAAAGACAAAAAGAAGGTTAATATCAGCGGACATAAAATTTATCAACAATTGCCTAAAACAAAACATTTCTCCGACATTTGTAAGAAAAATAGTAAAATTTAACCACATCAGTAGAGAACAATTAGCTGCTGAAAAACCCATGTTAAAATCCGAAAAAGCAAATCACTACAGAAAACTAATATAGACCTCTCATTGTACAACCTACATTTGAAACTGGAAAAATTACTAGGAAACACAGCATGGGACCATTTAGAAACCAAATCATTTGAACATATAAATTATAAAGTCAAAGAGAAAGTTTATCGTCAAAAGAAGAAACTAAAGCATAACCATAATCATCGGCAACCAAAACATAACAAAATTTCAGCAAAGAACACATCCCTAGAAAATGTAATTAATCTCCCAAAGCAAAATTTTAACACTGAAGAAATAGATGTGCTTAACCAAGGCCTAAAAACATGTATAACATACTCCAGCAACCCGGATGAATTCATTGCAGATATAGAATTAGCAGTAGAAGGCTTGGAAACCATGGACAAAAATATAATTAGGAAAAAATCATCTCATATATTGGAAAATTTAATAAATAAAAAACCAGTTTTTAAAAAATTTTCTAAGTTCTTTTTTAAAAGAGTCGCATAAGAGCCAAAGATGCAAACGATGATTTGCGAAACATGTCCTCAAAATAGGTACGAAAGTGAAGCAGATGTGTAATAAATACGACTCATCTAAAAATTAATAATTATTTCACTTCACTGTGGTGTTCCAATACAGTTAAATCTCAATATACTAGTTATGTGTTTACATGTTAGTTACTAATGTGACAATGCCTCCTCCTAGAGTGTCAAAAATAAAATGAGAAACTCTACATACTACCTCTCTCTTGATACCAGCATTCCCACAAAAGATGAGCAATGACTCACACCCAATCTTTCATATAAAATTTTCATTTGTCAAGAACAAACATGCGATCTGTACCATCTCTCAAGCAACTATTTCTTAATATGCTGATAGTACAAAATGTATAATATCAATTCATACTTTTTCTCAGAAAGTTTCTAAAGTGAGACAAATAACTGAAATTTTCAAAACACCTGTTATTATTTAGGTAAACATAATGGCCACAAGTTTTTTTCCATTGAGATTACAATTTTTTTTGAAAAATAACATACTTAGTGATGCATAAAAAGAGTATATTGGAATTTTTATAGTGAGATATATAGACAAAATTTTTTTGAATTTGATACAAATATTCTTTCCCTTAAACTGCACAACTTTTACATTTTTAAAAATTCATAATATCTTTTCCTCATTTTGTTAAACTTAATGCTTTGTAACACTACAAAAAGTTTTAGACCTTTAACATAAATGGTTTCTGAGAAAAGTGGATCCAAAATGTAAAATTTTAACTTGCAGGAAAATGCAAAAAACTAAAACATATTTTTTACCTAACTCATCAAAAGTTAAAACATTCCTGCAGCAAAATCCTCTTGTTCCAGTGGTTCTTGTTCTTCTCTCTTCATCTTCAAGCGAGAAAATTTTTCTGCGGTGATGAGTTGAATGTCATCCACTGTGATCCAGCCAGATGTACCTAGTATTAAAGTCCATCTCAATGCCCAACTTGCTGAATACAACCATCATTAAAACACGCCACTGCATCTAGAAAACCCATTTTGGGGTATTTATACCCACATAGTTCTGGGAGTGCGTTCCCATATGCAATGGTGAAAATTTTCATTGGGATTTTGTGTGTTTCCATGCAAACACTTTTTCAACAAATCAGAACTGGAACCACATAGTTCTGGGAATGCGTTCCCATATGCAATGGTGAAAATTTTCATTGGGATTTTGTGTGTTTCCATGCAAGCACTTTTTCAACAAATCAGAACTGGAAAGATATACGATAGACACCGCCTCTTGAATTACAGCTGTCATAGATTCTTTAGCAGTTTCTTCGACTCAACAGTTTGTCTAAACAAAAATGGCAATCCATTAGAGCACAAAATTACACTCCTTGGTAAAGGAACGCTTAGCAGCAAGGCGAGCATGACGTCATGACTCCACCTTTGCCAACATCCACAGCATGCTTTCGCGGCACTACGTAAACAAACTAGAGATACTGTAATACGGAAGGAAACATTATTATTACTATTTTGATCATAATTATTTAAAAACTAAACGGAATTTTATCACATACCTTTCGGAATAGTGAAATTCTTTCGTAAAGTGAAGAAAGTGCATGTTCTTTCATACCCAAGGAATACGTTTTAATGTTAGAGCAGTTAGAGTAACACAATTACACACATGTTACGCAAAAAAAAGTGGAGTCGCTTTTTATTCGAAACAGATGGGAAATCGATGTCACACACAGTAAACAAAAGTAATGGCTGATTTGTTCTATTCCCATTACAATATCGTTAGTAATAAGGAAAAGAAAATGTGTTGACAATCTTTCCCTGTATTCACGTATTAAGCTTACTACGCAGTATTCCCATTACAGTATCGCTAGTTTATAATATAATAAGAAATGGAAAATGTGTTGTCAATATTCTCCGTATTGACGTATTTAACAGCTCCGCAGTTGGCAACAACTTGTTTCCGTGACGTCATTTCATAGCAACATAGCTACACCGTCAACGTGCACCTCTACACCTATGCCTTTTCCACTACACTGACACAATCAACATTTCCACAGTGTTGCACATCACAGCTTTGTGCACCAGTTTGGATTTGATGTACATTTACCAACATAACTCTACGCCGTCAAAGTGCACCATTACCTTTTCCACTGCACTGACACAATCCAGTTTTTGCACAGCACGATTTTGTGCAACCGTTTGGATTAATATGATACATGTACAATAAGAAAATACCTTCTGTGCCCCATTATCATCTAAGCAAAAGCTCGTCACCATTTGGTTGTATGTGAGACAATTTTTTCTAGAAGTTGAAAATTTGAAAAAGGGAAGGTTAGGTACATTTTCAATTTCACTGTTTGTGCTTTTGCGACAAAACACTGTCGTTTTTCTTCCAAAAGCTTTACTCTAACCATATTCTTATCAAAGCTTCAAACCACCTTGAATAAATAATACTAAACTCGATACTTTGATTTGTAATCAAAACAGCAACTAATTCGCACGTGGATACAAAGTAAACAACTGTTCTCCATTTTGAGACAGCTTTCTGCAATATACATGCAGCCACATGGACATTAAAGGTGCCAATAGCAAGCATAAAATTTACCGCATAGCGCTGTGCTACAAATTACAATTAGTATTACTTTAATACTCATAGTGATGCAGGTATTTAAAAGGGGCGCGTTGCCGTGTTGGCGCCATATTTAAAACATCATTTAAAGGGCTTAAATATTATGAATACATATAGTGCAATACATCATTAGATTTGTAAAACCTTGTAGATTTTTATTAGACGCAAACAAACAGTCTATTTCTTGAGTCATTCATACGTCCCACACGCACACGCTATCATTGCAAAGCATTTTCTTTTTAAATTTAGTGAAGTATGTGTAAATTTATGTAAACTATGTCAGTGCTAGTACTATATTGGAATGGATTACGATACGGAGGGGATTCTGAACTGCGACCAGTCTTGATCTATTGTACCTATGTCCCGGGAGAAAGGATGAGGCGAGAGGAAACAGAGGGCGGCTCTCCCAAGGAGCCACGACAGTGCAGAAGTCAGGATCCCTACACTTTACCAGTTGGAAACTGCCCGGCAGGTCAGCACAACCGGCAGCTCACCCGAATGTGGTCCGAAAATAGCCCCATTAGACTGGCCTTGGAGTCCGGAGGCAGTCTTACCGGAAGAAGTTTCACTCAGAGCATATCATCCTGCCATGCACCGCCAAGACACCGACCGACACTTCTACCCTGAAAGAGACCACCAGAGGAGAGATGATGTAAAATGATAATGGAAATGAAATACAGGAACAGGGAATTCGGCAGATGCAATTAACCTACCCAGCATTCACCTGGCGACCCGGGAAAACATCTGAAGAAACCATGGTTTAAATAGGTCGGCCACGGGTATCGAACCCCAGCCTCCCAAATACGGGTCCGCTTGGTCAGTGCTAGTATTACACCGCACCAAGGCTGATGTTTATACCGTACTTGAACGACCAACAATTGAATGTCCTAATCATTGACTAATATTGTCTAACTTTTCGAATTCGAAATCCGGCATGGACATTGCACATAGTATAAACGCTACTCCAAACTGAGTGTTAAATATGTATCTGCGTGAGCATAATACATCTTTCCCAAGTAAATAGCATTCAACATATATACATGTTTAGGCTTTCACGGCCGGCGTTAATCCAATAAAATGAATTTGCCAGGCTTGTGGGCTGTGGTCCGAAGGATGACCTTCGGATCATGGCCCACAAGCCCGGGAAATTAATTTTATTAGAGCATTTAACATACTTGGACCACAACTATGAATATCTTAGGACTTTGCCTAACGATTGTTGGCATTATGTGGGTATCGATGATTTTCCAGAGATGAAATTGACGCCACTGACTTCATAATTTTGCTGGCAAGTTGGGATACAATATGCATCATAGAAGTCGATTTTGAATATTCTTAAGAAATCCACAAGTCGCATAATAACTCACCATTGTGTCCAAAGATTGGGATACTTAAGAATGGTAAATACATATTATCTGCTTTCAGATAAACATAAATTTGCTTTGTTTTACCTGAAACTGCAAATGTGTGAAATTGTAATAAAATCGGAATACATAAGCAGAGTGGTAGCATGTAAGTCATGCTGCGAAACGTGCAGAGAAAATACAAATTTGGCCAGAATCGATTTAAAAAGGAGCAATTCTGTAAGTGGTAAATTTATCCAGAAAGCACGCAAGTATAATGATTTTTGCCCTTTTAGCAGTTTCAAGCATACATGCACGCAAACCATATCGCGCTAAACATTTAAGAGTTACGTAATATTTGACGAAAATATTGTTAAAATTGAACTTTCAAGAAAATACATTCACATATGTAAGTTAATATGTATATTGTGCCAGTTTTGCAGTAACGTTCTCCAAAATACCAAATAATTGATTTGACTTTAAATTCTGCCGGAAAAATCATTCCATCATCAAACTTCATCAACAGTCACCCGTCTGTCTAACACAACCATGTCACGTGCAAGCTCAATGTTGTTATCAGTTGTGGCCGTAGCTGGCCGTCCGGCTCCTTCCTCGTGCGTGACACTTGTGCGACCATTTTTGAATTTGTCAATCCATTCGCAGAAATTAAGCTGTGATAAGACACTGTTCTCGTATTGTGCCGAAATTCTTTTATGGATTTTGGCCCCTGATGCACCTTCCAACCACAAAAATCGGATATTCATTGTTGTTCCTCTTTGGTGCAAACTTCTAACGGAGCGGCCATGATCTATCTGCAATAAAAGGAAGACAAATTGCGGAATGACTATCACCCAACCACAGAAGCGCCCTTGTCAGGTCCTTGGGAGATTATGACCTCACTAGACACCGTTCTAGACAGCACCGGTTACCCCACATGGCTTGCGGGCATCCGAGATAACCTAGGAGCTAATCTGAACAGCAGCTAAAGCTGAGCTCCCATAATCCTTCCAAGCTGCTTGGCATCAAAATTATTCCTCAAATTAAAAATAAATAAAAGCACCAGGGTGCAAGGCATTGCATCCTGTCCTTCAACCCCTAGGTACAAGTTTGTAACCTCACAACCAACATCAATCTAAAAACCCACATCTCACCCTACAACATCGCGAAATCTATACCTTACCTGTGTTAAAACCCCTAACGGGTGGGCACGCAGCAAAAACCTTCTGGCTATATACAGCCAGCCAGCACCTCATGGTAGGGCATGGCAATGACTATCAAACTTTCATAGCAAAACTGCAATATCATAACTAGGGGGCGGATTTTGCCCTATTTGCCTATTTTATTTCTTTGCTCAGAAACTTAGGCTTTCAAGTTATAAGTACGTTTCCTACAATTATGAGCCTAAATTCTTAGTTTTATTAGTGCCTATAAATGCCTATTTCATACGTTTGTACCTGTTCTACTTATTAGTGTCTAAAGCTGCCTTTTTAACCAATTTCTTCTGCTTGTAATTTGTGATAACAGCTTTTGCATTTGTTGGTTTCAACGTGAAGTTTTCGGGGAAGAGAAATTTCTTACTGCTGCACATTGGATATACAGATAGGGGTTTAGCAAGGTAGGTATCTGCCTTGCAGACGTGTTACAATGCGCTAATGATGTCATCGAAAAATCTTAAAATTTTCTCAAGGACGAGTAGCAAAGACCAGCTAAATGATATTTCAATGGGTTAATAAATGACCACTCTTTACACGGGGAATGGAAAGCTCATTCTGTAAGGAGTGTTTCAAGTGCACACATAGATCAGTTTTCTACGCAAATATACCAAAAGAGAGAAGCAACAGAAGTGTACTCCTTAAACAGTGGATAAATGGTGATTTATCGTTCAGCACAGATGAGAAAGTAATTCTTTTGTCAGCATTGTGTGATACAGGTGAGTTAAACCATTCATGTTTGTATTAATACTATATTATCCTAGTTTCAAAAACCTTGTAAACATAACCCCTGTAGCAACATTATGCCGAACACAAATTAGTATGTTGAGGAGAGCCGAAAGAAGAGAAACTGAATGTTTTCAGTTTTCCAAAGTAAAGCACAAATTTGCCTAATGCGAAAACTTTCTTCATCACATGATACGACTTTACATTGAGATTGCCTGAACCGTTAAACAAGCCCGTCCAATGCATTTCATCTTGATTAGAATATTATTTATTTGAAAGGCCTTTAAAAACGCCTTTATAAAGGTAGGTACGAGAATTCTTTCTTATGATTGCCGTAATTGCTGTAATTCTGTTTGAACGGGAAACGCTTGCTAAAAAGCTGTGCTTTATTATTTGTTCTTTGTCGACAATGGGGCATTTAGGGCTTTTATTACAAAAACTAGGATTCTGTAGCTTTAGCTTTTAATTCATTTTTGTTCTGTGCTTGGTATCTTTCTGTCACATCGTGACATTTTAAGTGATATTAAGATTGTTTTGATGAACTTTTGAATTAATCTTCCCAACAATCATTCCTATTAAGCAGACACGTCTGTGCAAATTGTCCCGAAACTTATAACAATCCCAAATTTAGTTTCTTTTGTCTTAAAATTAATATGGACGTACTTCAATAATATAAAGATTTTTTTCTAGTGGCACTACAGAAAACGTCACATGACTATTTAAATAATCCTACACCTGTACCATAATTGCTATTACGTAATTCTAACCTCAGATTTCTAAGATTTCATATTTTCTACATTTTCCTAACTTCAAAATGTTCCACAGGATGCAGTTTTCTATTAATCTGTATGAAATTCTAAATGTGCCTTTAAGTGCAACTGCATATTAAGTGTACCCATTTACATTTGTTGTTTTTTTGTTATTTGTATTGAAAGGGATTATAATGCTTACTTCTTACTGAAAACTCTTAGGAAAATAAAATTGTTAAATAGGTATGATTATTTTTTCCCTTTGGCGAAGACAAATATTTCACATAGATACAGGTCATTAATAGGTTAAAATGGTTGCAGAAATTTATACTACAAGCATTAATTTTTAAAATTATAATGTGTGGAACATTTTAAAATCGCCTGTAATTTAAACATAAACGGTTAATTCCTCATAAACTATTGTAACTAGAAAGCTAAAACTTGGTATTATCCCATTCTTGATCGATCACAAAAATAAATTGTATAAATTTGAAACAAATATAACAAAAGCTTCAGGTATGTCAATTTTCACCCTTAAAGCCCCCCCAACCCATGTTTTTTTTTTGACATAGTTAATTACTTCACACCTTTCTGCATATTATGGTTCTTACTTAGTGAAGTGGATTTATATGTATTTTAATTATGTGACAATATCTGTTACTTTAACTTGCTGTAGAACCATTTATGAAATTTGAAATAAATGTAAAACTATTTCGCCTAGGGAACCACAAAATAGTATGTGTTTGACGAATTTGTTGCAGCATATATTGCGATTATTGTAATTTTGTTACAGTGCATTATAGTGCATTTTAAGAGCCATTTTACTAAAATTATGTATCTCAAAGTGTTTATTTAGCAAATTTTTAGCGCCTATTTAAGTGCCTATTTTGCCCATTTTTAGTGACTTTTGGCCTGCCTATTTCATACACTTTTAGTGCCTATAAATTCGCTCTCTAATCATAACAATCAAATACCCTAAGACAGAATTCAGTATGTCCAATGTAAGAAACGTTACAGTTATGTTATTTGACTTAACCTCGTATAAGTCGCTTTCAGTATACGACGAGCTTTGAGGTACTCACTTGAATATTATTTCATACAATCCAAGCTAGCTATATTAGCCTCTTCTGTAGTCTGAACAGATATATATACTCCTGGAAATGGAAATAAGAACACATTGACGCCGGTGTGTCAGACCCACCATACTTGCTCCGGACACTGCGAGAGAGCTGTACAAGCAATGATCACACGCACGGCACAGCGGACACACCAGGAACCGCGGCGTTAGCCGTCGAATGGCGCTAGCTGAGCAGCGTTTGGGCACCGCCGCCGTCAGTGTCAGCCAGTTTGCCGTGGCATACGGAGCGCCATCGCAGTCTTTAACACTGGTAGCATGCCGTGACAGCGTGGACGTGAACCGTATGTGCAGTTGATGGACTTTGAGCGAGGGCGTATGGTGGGCATGCGGGAGGCCGGGTGGACGTACCGCCGAATTGCTCAACACTTGGGGCGTGAGGTCTCCACAGTACATCGATGTTGTCGCCAGTGGTGGCGGAAGGTACACATGCCCGTCGACCTGGGACCGGACCACAGCGACGCACGGATGCACGCCAAGACCGTCGGATCCTACGCAGTGCCGTAGGGGACCGCACCGCCACTTCCCAGCAAATTAGGGACATGTTGCTCCTGGGGTATCGGCGAGTACCATTCACAACTGTCTCCATGAAGCTGGGCTACGGTCCCGCGCACCGTTAGGCCGTCTTCCGCTCACGCCCCAACATCGTGCAGCCCGCCTCCAGTGCCGTCGCGACAGGCGTGATTGGAGGGACGAATGGAGACGTGTCGTCTTCAGCGATGAGAGTCGCTTCTGCCTTGCTGCCAATGATGGTCGTATGTGTGTTTGGCGCCGTGCAGGTGAGCGCCACAATCAGGACTACATACGACCGAGGCACACAGGGCCAACACCCGGCATCATGGTGTGGGGAGCGATCTCCTACACTGGCCGTACACCTCTGGTGATCGTCGAGGGGACACTGAATAGTGCACGGTACATCCAAACCGTCATCGAAACCATCGTTCTACCATTCCTAGACCGGCAAGGGAACTTGCTGTTCCAACAGGACAATGCACGTCCGCATGTATCCCGTACCACCCAACGTGCTCTAGAAGGTGTAAGTCAACTACCCTGGCCAGCAAGATCTCCGGATCTGTCCTCCATTGAGCATGTTTGGGACTGGATGAAACGTCGTCTCACGCGGTCTGCACGTCCAGCACGAACGCTGGTCCAACTGAGGCGCCAGCTGGAAATGGCATGGCAGGCCGTTCCACAGGACTACATGCAGCATCTCTACGATCGTCTCCATGGGAGAATAGCAGCCTGCATTGCTGCGAAAGGGGGATATACGGTACTAGTGCCAACATTGTGCATGCTCTGTTGCCTGTGTCTATGTGCCTATGGTTCTGTCAATGTGATTATGTGATGTATCTGACCCCAGGAATGTGTCAATAAAGTTTCCCCTTCCGGCAACAATGAATTCACGGTGTTCTTATTTAAATTTCCAGGAGAGTATATACACACAATTATTTTATTTTCTAGTTCCGTGGTGCACTCCAAAAATGGAGTTCAGATCGCTGACGTTGGCTGTATGAACCATATGAATTCATTTGAAATATTTTCTGTCCGCTGTTATTTTTACTCTTCTTTCAAATGTACTTCTTTGGGGCGAGAGAGTCTTCTTTTTCTTTTAATGATTTTTATTTTCAGGAGAACTGTTATCTTTTGCAAAAGCTCAGAAATTGCACGCCGCATTTTGAACGTGAAACTTTCATTATTGTCTTACTGTATCGAGTAATGGATTATGTGAGTCTGATAGCTTAGGCAACCATCTTTAAATGAAGGGATATTTAAACTGTTGCTAATTTACAGGACAACTTTAAATTCACTTCTTTGAATATGAGCATCTTTCACTTTATATGCTGTAGCTGTGAAGCTCAATAAATCTCCTTTCAGAATGAATGCCGGTTAACTTTCAATTAAAGTGTAGTTTATCGCAAACATAACATCTGATTCCGTATTAGGTTGCAATGTAGAGACCCTAGGCAATTGCCTCTTCGATTACACATGCATTTTACTGTTTGACTCCCTAAGTTAATATATATCAAAGAACTCGCGCTGTTAGGATTCGTTTGCAGCATAATGATGAGGTTATCTCTCATTTACCCCAAAAGAGAGCAGCTGTGATTCACTTATTTAGCTGTTGCCTCTCTTATTTAGGGCGTGTCTTTCCTCACATCTGTGGAATTACTTTCCAGATTGCATTTTGTTTCTATAATTTGCTTTATTCACCAATGTCTCGCTTCCATACATCTATTGTTACAGCCATAATTTTATAAAGTTTAAGTTCAGTCTGCTCTTTCACTTTACCCTTCAATGTTACCAAGCAGGATGGGTCAGGTGGTTTCGTCCAAGGCCCGCATTCGGGAAGACCGGGTTCGATTCCCGTAGCTGACCTACCTGGCCCATGGGTTTTATCGGGGATTTCCTGGTTCGCCAGGTAGGTTAATTACATCCCCCGAATTTCCTTTGCCTCCATTCCATCTCTATTATCATTTCATATCATCTGTCCTCTGGTGGTCTCCCGTAAGGGAGGGGATCCGTCCCCTTCAGCTGCCGTGGTGCGGGCGCTGCGGACCCCTAGCACTCGTAGTACCTGTGACGTTACTAGAGGAACCTCGGGCCGAACATTCGAGCCCCTCCCTGAATGGGAGTTGTTCGGATTGGGTTGGACTCGAGGGAGCAGTGGTTCCCGATACCCGTGGGAGATCGGGTACGTCTCCGGACGGGGTTGAGGGAAGCCATATATTCCCGCGTACTAGCCTGAATAGTTAGTAGAAGGTGTGGTAGATCACCAGGTGGCCCTACCGAGGTTAATCGGTAGCCTTCCCCTTTGGGGTTGGCACGCGTAAGTGGCGTATCCACTTCCATCCCGTATTGTGTCCATCGGACCAGATTGGGGGGGGCTTGTTAGTCTCTAGATCTTGCCCTATGGAAAGCCCCATGGAGGCGTCGGGTGCCCTTTTGGGACAGCTCGGTAGCTCCCTGGTCGTTCGAGGGGGGTTCAGTCTTAACTCTGTGTGGATTACCCTGGTAGATACCCCTCGAGTTTATATGTCCTCTGGTGCACATATAAAGTAGGACGGTCTCCAGTCTTCTGGGGCCGATTCTGGACCGCAGTCGAGTGACTGTCGGTCGTGCTGGCCTGCCAGGGAGTTTCCAACTGGTAAAGTGTAGGTACCCTGCCCTATGCACTGTTATGGCTCCTTGGGTTCGGCTGCCCTCTGTCTCCTCTCGCCTCATCCTTCCTCCCGGGGATGCCCCACTTGAGGCATAGGTACAATACGTCAAGACTGGTTGCAGTGCTGAATACTCTCCTTACCGTAATCCAATCCAAACCCTTTAATGTTCGTCGATTTGTTCCACACTATTGATGAAGATTTTTCTTCACCTCATCATCATCATTGCTAAAAGATGAACCACAACCAAGATAAGTTAAGTAATTAAGAATACTCATTGAAAAAGGTAGGTTAGGGCAGTTAGTACCACGCTTAACATGGCCGTTTAAGTACCAATTGGTATTTGGTTCAATTATACATTACTAAGATTGGGAGAAGCTATGCATTGGTTCAAGAAAATCAGTTTTGAGAATGTTTCCTGCTATAGGAAACTGTAGGAAAACAATGTAAATCTATTTTAGTTAATTGATGGAAATAAATCATTTCTTCACACTAGCCGTGTATAGGCTAAGGTTTTTGATAGATAGAGTCAACATGAAAAATTAAATGCCATGGCCGGGATTTGAACCATCGATCTCCTGGTTTCCGTCCAGTCGCTTTTACCCTTTGAGCTACCATGGCCAACTTGCCGTCATGACATTAAATTCTCCCTTTGACTATTATATTTCCCCGGTAAACCACTAGGTGGCTCAAGTACTTACGATAGTAAACGTAACATAACCTATGGCGCAACAGCCCCAAGTGGGCCTGAGCCTAACAACCCGACTGCCGGCCTCACGCCCACTTACGCACGGCAGAGGTGGACGATCATCCAACCGATACGGGGAGGAGATGTGGTCAGCATCTTGGCATCCCCCAGCCGGAACGTTGGTTTCCGTGACCTGGGCCGCTTAACTAGCGTAAGCTCCTCACTTTCCTCACGATGCTGACTGGGCACCG
Source organism: Mantis religiosa (assembly GCA_030765055.1). Taxonomy (NCBI): domain Eukaryota; kingdom Metazoa; phylum Arthropoda; class Insecta; order Mantodea; family Mantidae; genus Mantis; species Mantis religiosa. Next base: position 54,305,345 of record CM060948.1, on the reverse strand, counting down.
GTCCTATACCCGGGACCTAAAATCCCCACCACACGGGTGGGATCGAACCCGGGTCGCTTTCCGTGGCCAGGGACCAAGGCATGCTGCCTTAGCCCGCTACGCCACGGCGCAGGACACTTACAATAATAAGTCGCCGCAAACGGTGTATCTCGGATGCGAGAGCCCCTGGTGGTTTACCGGCGAAATATACGAGTCAAATGGAGAATTTAATGTCATGACGCCAAGTTGGCCATGGTAGCTCAAAGGGTAAGAGCAACTGGACGAAAACCAGGAGATCGATGGTTCAAATCCCGGCCATGGCATTAAATTTTTCATGTTGAATCTATCTAATGTAAATATATATTAGATGTAAAACGTAATGTGGCTTTGTGGGTTCGTAAAATTAAAGTCTTGGCAGAAATTTAAAATGCTCTTTATTTCAGTATAAAGACGCTTTGTACACCCCTTATAGCAGCAAAATGATGTCACATACACAAATTCAGTCGTCAAGGTCGTCAATTAACAACTCGCAACTGACTGGCAACTCAACTCTTGCGGCTTTTATACCTTCAGTCATTGTGTCTAGAAAGCCGCCGACGTTTCGAGGCCTTTCACTGCAGCAAGAGAAAGAAAGAACTATCCAGATATCACTCTGTCTCTTTCTCTCCCCGCTTCTGTCTTTCTCTCGGCAAGCGCCCATCGCTAGCCTACGCGCTGGCCGCGGCCTGCGGCAGCAACGAAACAATGCGATCGGTGACAAAGTAAAACAAAGCTGCCAACAGAGATGGTATCAAATTGATAAAGGAAGGAGAATTTATTATTTCTGTAACAACATTACATAAAGATAGCAATAAGAATAAGAGAATATTAAACCAACAAAAGGAGTAATACATTATGTAAGCCATATAGGATAAAATACATTAATTTTACAGATACACTTGTTACTGCTGTAGAGTAAAAGTTGAAGCTAAACACGTCCTTTTTGAAGGTGTAATGTATTGTAATCAAAGATTGGAAAAAAGAATTGGCAACAAAGTGGACTGCATACTAATGAAGAAGGAGCTGTACAAAGAAATGGAGAAGTTAGCAATGGAAATTAGTAAATTAGCATGAGAATACAGAAAAGAATTGGAGGAGATAATAACAGAACAGCAGAAGTTGGAAGATAAAAATTTTTGAGTATATTAAATGTGAAAAGTGAAATAATAATGTTACTCGTATCTGAAAATAACACAATGGACCTTACTAGACAAGAGGAGAAGAAAGAATTGGAGGAGCAAAAGAAGAGAGTGAGAATTAAACTTTCAATAGTTGGAATTTTATTGAACTAACACGAAATCGTAAGAATCAGTGGAAGGAATAAAAATAAGACGGAGAAGAAGTCCGAATTTAATTGATACGGATTATAAATGAAGATTGGATATCGAAATGCGGAGGTATGAAGTAGAACAGGAAGGAGATGAATGCAATAATCACTTGAGAAGGATGGACGAAAGTGTATAGTGCGAAGAGATGAGGAGCATGTGGAGGTCAGAAATGGAATTAAGTGAAGGGGAAATGAAAACTTTAGGGAAGAAACGGACAAGGAATAGAGCTAAGTCAGTGGCGGACAGTAATGCAAAATCATGGATAAAAATGGCGGTGGGAAGTTCTTGTAATAGTGAAGTGTAGTTATTGATGAAGTAAAATAAAGTGAAGTGGTGGGAAGTATAGTGTGTGAGATAGTAAACATTTAGTTGTTAGGTTAAGTGAATAAGAGTTTCGTAGACAATGAAAAAAATTTTGAAGAAAATAAAAATGAAAGATTAATTATTTAAACAAAATGTATTTATACAAGATGCTAATGAACTACGCTGAAATATTTTGAGGGTAAGTGAAGATATCTTAAACAAGTAATTTGAGATAGGAGACTTATGGTCTATTGGTTCAAATGTAGAGGTTACGGCTATAAGTTTCTAAAGAGCCAGTACGCCACTGCTAATGTTGATACCACTTGAGTGCACAGTACAAAAAAAAAAAAAAAAAACGAAGACACATGTCGGAGCACTCCCTCTGACGCAGCGGTTATGAAATTAGATTTCAATATTTTGCCTAAGCTGTTAATTATTATTGCATAAATGTATGCAATTAATTGCAATTCTTTGTAACAAAGGTCGAATCCTGCTGTACGTCTATATGGAACGTGGTTTAAAGGGTGAACGAGCTTGTATAAAATAAAAGGTAAATGCAACTCTTTATATCAAGTTATGTGAATAAATGCACTGAATGAATACAATGACAAATTTAGTGTTTTTGGATAACCTAAACCTTCGTTTGCTATTTTGTAAAATAACTTTGTTGTTTATATAATAAATAGCGATTGGCCTACTTGTAACGATATTTCCTCCTGCCCAATATTCTGATATAAAATAAATAATTATATTTTATTAATTCAGGAAGTATTAGCAGTTATGTAAACAGTTATATCAATAGCAATAATAATATTTGTGTGAAGGTATCACATACAAATGATGTTGTAAACCTCGAAAATTATAACCAATAAAATACATAAGCGTAGTTTCCCAGGGATGTCGTCTAGGTTTCGGGGCAGGTAACGGGACAGCTTCCGCTATTGCTACCCCTTAGCGTGGCCATAAGAATTATTGGTCTTCCCTTTTGTTTAGTCAAAGAAAAGAATTTACCGTTTCTGGGGCGTTTAGAAAAGGCAGCGTTGGAGTAGAATCAGGGGCATGGGTGCAAACGGCGAAGTATCTCGAAGTGACGCTGGACCGTAAATTAACTTGCGTTCCGCACGTCAAGGACAAGGTCCAGCTGGAGCACATCGAGCTCCGGAACCTATACCCCATATTCCGCTCTACCATGCCTCTCCTACTAAAGCTCCAGCTGTATCGGGTGATCATTCCGCCCATGATTCTGTACGGCTGTGAGACCTGGGGAACAGTGGCTAATTACACTCTCGTCAGACTCCAGACGCTGCAGAATAGGGTACTCAGAATCATCTACGACACAGGCTGGAGATTTCCCGCTAATATCCTACACGAATACTCTAAGATCCCGTACATTGCCGATGTTATCCGAGAGAGGGCATGATCAATCTACGATAAAATTCAAACCCATAATAATCCTTTGGCGAACACCCTGGGCAGATATGACCAGAGGAAGCCAAGACGCTTGCCATCTTTCAAATTCCCAAAAGATGTCATGGGACATCTTGGTTAACACAAGCATCCCCATATATCTCTAAGTTTCACACTACGCCTGATGGTTCAAGCAATATGCAACCCGTAACCAAAACGGAGTAAAAACCTTTCAAATCGTTTTCCCCAAAACGGGAGAACGCTATAAAGCAGTTGCCTTCTGAGTTTTATCAAGGGCATTCCAAACCAAACATCCTATATCATACTACCTACCCCGAGCAGAACAAAACTTCAACCAGACTCATTTCGCAGGTTAAGCCTGTGGCTAGGTACTGCGGCAAAAGACACCCGGACGGCGAAAAGACCCGCCCGACTAGGACATCATCTGGCCTCTGGAATCAGGGGCAGTCTGACGAAGTCTACAGTAGGAAGAAGTGTTATCCCATAGCAGCAACATCAAGCGACGATAAGAAATTTGCATCCAGTGAAGCGCGAGGTTCCCCCGCCAATATTTAAACTTTTCTCAAATTAAGATAAATATTTTAAAGCTTCGAGCATATATAGTTAAGAGTACATTCCGCAAGTATATAAGTGTATAAGTGAGATTAATTGCGCCTTCTCAGCAACAACTCGACGAGTACGACAAAGCCAACAGGTCGTCGCTGCGAAGCCCGACGGAGTGAGGAAACTTCGAGATAACGCAGCATATTTCAGATCAAGTTGGGATTGATTCTGCAGCTTCAGATCTGGAGCTACTGGGGATCAAAGCCAATGAACGGATAAAAATTTGAAACTAAGAGGGGTTTTAAACGTAAACAGTTTTTAAACAAGTACCCGTAGAAAAGTCTTACAATAAAAAAAGAGTGCTAAGAGATTTATATCTGTTTTAGGACAGTCAATTCTCGTGGGTTATGGTAGTTACCATTTATATTCACTAAATCTCAGCGTAGAGGTGCTTTTAAGCGATGAAGTTCGAGTGAACTTGTTCAAACAGGCTTAACTAACCACTAAGCAGATTTGAAGCTACTGACAGCTCAAGTGGACGCTAGGAATGGGCTATGCAATTCCTGTTGTATAAAGGTATTCAGTGATGCATCTGTTTAATAGATGTTGGTCAAGGACCTAATTGTTTGGAAATTAAGGGTAATAATAGGGTCTACAATGGGTTTTATTTTAATTTGCAGTTAAAGCGATTCTCTTCAATGTTTGTTCCGTAGACTATAGCGCCACTGGTGACTTAATACATACGAGCTAAATCTTTATTTTATCATGATTTACCCTGAACATATGCTGCAAAAAGGACAATGAATACAGTACCGAAGTCGAACACGCCTATTTGAAAATATAGACATTTATATTCAGCTAATAAATAAAGTGTAAGTCAAGAAAAATCACTACTATTCAATTTAATGTACATTTTTATAACACAGTTTGAATTTTGAGTATTTAGCTTAATAAAGATTCGGGTTTGGAAGTCACATATTTAACAAAGTTACTAGAGGACTACTATTACTACGCATTTGGACATAAATATTGACAAAACTTTTTATTAACAGTATATTATAGCACTATTTACAGTCATCTTACGAGGGCTGTTCAATTAAGAATGATCACAATTTTTTTTGACAACGTGTCTTTACTCATCCTCTTAATTTTGATAATCCTTCTCAAAATACTCTCTCCTGAATGCGATGCACTTGTCCCAGCGTTTCTTCCAGTCATCAAAGACATGCTGGAAACCATTTTTGAGAGATCCTTCAAAATCGCCTCCGCAGCCTTCATCACTGCTTCTGATGATGGATAATGCCTCCCACGAAGGGGTTTCTTCAAGAAAAAAGTCACATGGGGCTAAATCCGGACTATAGGGAGGGTGAGGGATGCACCTCACGTTGATTTTTGCACGATATTCAGCAACAGCATTGGCAATATGCGGCTGCGCATTATCGTCGGGCAGCATCCAGCCTACTTGACGGAAATGTGGTCTTTTGCGCCTAATATGGACTTGCAATGTTTTCAGGACATCCTTGTAGTACTGTCCAGTTACTGATGTGTGTGCAGGTACAACGTGCTGATAAACCATTCCATGAATATCTAAGAATGAGATGATCATAACGTTCCCAGCAGAAGCAACCACTTTTGCTTTTCGGGGGGTTGGTGATGAAGGAGATTTCCACACTAAGCTTTGTTGTTTGCTCTCAGGCTCAAAATGATGTAGCCAAGTTTCATCAAAAGTGATTACGTTTGAAAGAAACTCCGGATCTTCCTCTAACATCAACTTTAACTGCATGCAGACCTGCATGCGAATGTCCTTTTGTTCGGGAATCAACAGTCTTGGAACCCATCGCGCACAAACACGTCTCATGTGTAATGTTTCTGTCACCAACGTGTGGGTGGCACCCAAGGAAATGTTCAGTATTTCAGAAAGTGATCTTAAAGTAATTCGTCGGTCCTCTCTCAGAATGGCAGCAGCAGTGTTGATGTTTTCTTCCGTAAGAGCAGTAACTGGATCACCGGATGTACCTTCCTTTGAAATTGACTGTCTACCCTCTTTAAACATTTTAAACCACCTTCGAGCTGTGCTGTAGGAAAGAACAGACTCCATAGGCCTCCTGGAACATTATATAGGCCTCAACTGAAGATTTGTTGAGTCGAAAGCAGAATTTCAAAGTCGCATATTCTTCCTCGTGTGTTACCTCCGTTGCAGCGGTAGGCGATACTGAACATGTCTGAACTTGCCTGGTTCTCACAGGCGGTAACCAGGAGTATCAACAATGAAACTACTACGGCGTGTTTGTTTCACATTAAGCTAACAGAATATAATAAGATTGAATTTTAGTGCGAAAAATTATGACCGTAAAAAATTATGATCATTCTTTACTGAGCAGCCCTCGTATTGGTACAAAGAAGTCAGGACTGAACGGTGTAACGATAGACGTGTCCTAGGTTTCCATCTTGGGTCCTCTTTTGTTTATAGTTGTATTAATGGTGTCAACTATATTTCAAGTAATAGAATGATCTTGAAAACGTTTCAATTATACAACAACAAGTAAGTGAAGGCTGGCCCCGTAGCTCAGTCGGTAGAGCACCTGCCTACCGTGATAGGGGTCCCGGGTTCGATTCCCGGCGGTCGGGCTGGGGATTTTTCTCCGTCCAAGATAATTCCCCATCTTCCACAGAGTCTGGAAGTATGAATGAGAGTGTGAATGTGTGCGTGATGTAATGAATAAAATCCAAAATATAACGAGTTAACACCTTCGGTATGTTCCAAAGGAGAACGGCCGCCGATATGACCATAGCAGTTAAAGGCGGGGTATAAATGGAACAAGCAAGCAAAAAAAAAAAAAAAAAAAAAAAAAAAAAAAGTTTGAGTGTAAACATAGGGACTCATAAATCAAACTTAATAGAATTTTGTTGCGTACGACACTACTCTGTTCTGTACTGACCTCGATTTACAAATAAAAGTTAATAATTTGCTTAAAAGAGCAGAATTCTGGTTTAAAATTAATAAGTTAAAATTAAATGAAGAGAAAACACAAAATATTGTGTTTAGTCTTATAAATTCTGTAGAATTACCTGAAAACAAATATATGTGGTTCTTAGGACTGTTCTTAGATGGTAAATTATCATGGGACCCACATATAACAAATGCATCAGCTAAACTGTTCAGAGTGTCTGTTTACTCCGATTTAAAATCATCAGTTGGTCAAAATTTACTAAGAACAGGATACTTTTCATTTTTCAATCTGCACATCTTATATGGTATCCAGCTATGGGGATTGGGTGTAATAAAGGTGTTCCAATATCAAAATAAAGCCATAAGAATTTTAGCAGGGACAAAAAAAGGGGATAGTTGTAAGGAACTGTTTCAAAATTTCGGAATTTTGACTGTACTGTGTCTTTGTATTTATACAAACTTAGTGAAAATAAAATATAATGCAATGCTCACAATGATCAGATATGCATGATCACAGAACCAGAAACAATTGCAAATTATATCTACCTTAATTCCGATTAAATAAATGTACAGAGAGTCATTTATATAAGCAGTTTAAATTTTTTAACCAGTTACCTATTTCCGCCAAAGAGGTTTCTTTTAACAAATTTTAATTTTTCTTAAACATTTTGCTTATTTCCAAAATGTTTATGATGTGAAAGAGTTCTTATAATTTGAGTCTTTGAAAGATACCAAAAACAGCAGTCCTATGGCGGCTGAAATAAGTCAGTTATTATGTGGTTCTCATCTGTGTATTTCATGGGTCAGAGGACACGTAAGGATTGCCGGAAATGAACGTGCAGATGAGCTTGCAAAGAGAGCTGCGACTTTACATCTTCCAGAAATTTACCACTCTATGCCCTATTTCTTATGTGAGGCAAACATTAAAGGAGATTATCATCAATGACTGGAATAAATACTGGTTAAAAAGTGATTGTGGTGCTTTGACTAAGGATTTATATTTCCCAGCAGTTTCTGACAGACATAAATTTAAATTCGTTAATCCTATGTTCTCACTCTTAACTGGACATGGCAAATTTTCAGCTTACTTTTTCGATTCAAAATCAAATCCACATCTCATTGTATTTGTGGAAATTATCTTCAACATGTCCCTCACATTTTATTCGATTGCCCGTTTTTCTGTTTTGAAAGATACGAACTTGAAATATTGCTTCAATCCTTAGGTTACACTTTCCCAAAACCACTTACACATATTCTGATGAATTACAAAACTTATCAATATTTCATGGCTTTCTTAAACAAAATATTTCTTAAGCTAAATGATTCATCTTGATGTTTATTGTTTGTCAGCTTGATATTGAATTTTATTGTGTTTTTGTAAATTGTATTATATTCATAAATTTGTAAACTGTATTCCTAATATACCTTTTGGTAAAATAGGAATAAAAAATTGGATAGTAAATAATAATAATAATTTGAGTCTTGTGATGTAAGATTCTATTGTCACTTTGTCATGCAGAATTCTGGTATCCAGTAATTTTTGGGCTTTTTAGTGTATTTGTATAACCATGTTGTTATCCTTTTAGTAAATGTAGGTATAAGTTGTATATATTTATTATAAATTACTTTTAGAAACTATGTCTACTGCAATAATGTATGACCTAATGACTAATAAATATCTTATATATCCTATAAACCTTAGTTGCGATGGCAGTGTAATTATAAAATAGACTACGTGTGTAATTGTGACCTTCACTGCACATTCTTGAGGTTGCCAATTATTATCTATGGTAATATCCGATTGTTTATTCCTGCGCTGTATAAATAAGGCATTTTAGTGATGCGCTGGAAAGTTTCGAGCTCAAGAAACTAATTGTTAAAACAATAATTGAGGTAACATTTTGAAGCACACCAACGTTAATTGCTTCTGGAGGGTCAGCAAGTCTTCTGTATCGTCACCTTTAGTATTGATTCAGAAGACACTGGATAAAGTCGCTAAGCATCCTTGACACGGGATCATTGATTCCACTTAACACGATGATACTTGTCTTTCTGTTATTTCCCGTTGTCCTTCAGTTGCGGAAGGAAACATATAAGAAGGCAATTAAATGCGACGGCAATACATCGATGAAGGTAAAACTGTTCTGCGCAGTGTAAATGTAATACTATAGAAAAATAAATTACATATTGTGGCTTTAGCGTAGTAAACACATATTTTGGTTACTATTAAATACATTTACCGTAGATAATACATATGACTCTATGACAAGGTTTGGAGGGGAGACTTGGCATCTGGACGTATAGAAAATCTTTTGTGCATGTGCCCCTCACGGGGCGTCCCCGGTTAAGAGTGATGAGTTGAGAGGATACTAAGTGTGGTCGGATCCGAGAAGAGACGATAGCAGAAGACAGAGTCTTAGATTAGAACAGAACTTAGATTAGAACTATTCAGCGTAGTTGTAATTTACGTCCTCCAACGTTAAGTCATATCGGACGATGAATGGAATGGTTGAAATGATGCTCAAATGAGCCCAGAGTCCATAGAGCTTAGAATTACCCGACATTCGTCTTTCAGGATAAGGGAAAAACCCAGAAAAACTTTAACCAGGTAACTCACCCTGACCGAGATTCAAACTCGGGACCTCTTGAACGTGAGGAAGGCACGCTACCATCCACGCTACCGAGACGGTGTTGGATCGTACAAACGCTCCTACGGACTTGCACATCCTCTGGTAGGGTTTGGCAAATTGAGGCCTCCCCCAATCCGGAGGACGAGGATTCACAGAAAGAAAATTCCCTTCCCTGAACGCTGAAACATCCTGAAAGAGCCAATCAGGATTGAAGGTGAAATTAAATGAAATAAGAAGGGAGGAGGAATGGAGGAACATGGAATTTGGGGGATGTAGTTATACTTTGCAGAAACCTGGAGAAACTCCCACGGATATAGGAATGTCGTACATCGAATCACACCCTACGACTTCACAAATGCATGCCATTCATCACGCTCGGCACTGTGATACATGACATATAAAAAGAAATCGTTCATTCCCAAAGTTACCAACTTCCATATAGGCACTGAAGACTACTAATATACCAGCTGAGACTTTCACGAAAGGGGTCGTGAAGAACAAGACTATTTCCTGGGTCGTGGCCTAAATGGTTTAAAGATCCCGACTTTTGTCAAGAACTGTCCTCAACAGGTACAGTTGAAGCAGCAAGAAGATGGTGGCGCACAGTTCCACGTTGACGCTACAATTTGTAACGAATAATATGGGTAGCTCAGGGTTGAGCAATGAGGTTTCTCTCAGGGTATGCGTGGATATGTATGTCAGTAAGGATGACAATGATGATGACTGCTTCTTTTTATCATTACATCAAACTCGAAGTTGCCGACCAAGGGTTACCGATTTATCAATTTTCAGAGTTACCGTATGTCGACTGCTATTACTCGATAAAACTTTATGTGTTCTTCACGTACATATGAACCGACAAATATCTTCTCTCATCGCTTCTGGTCTGCCTTCGACCAAGACAGAACCAGAGAGAACCGACTGAATCAGCAGCCAGCCGCGGACCGTCTGTCCTCACACTATACACAGCTGTGCGTGGGTGTGTAACTTTCACTTTCTCGAAGCCCTTTATTGAATCAGAAATCCTTTGTGACTATTTTGTCCATTGTGATTATTAGTCTCGGTCATGCCATTATTAAGGGTCCGAAGAATACCCTTTTCAAACAAAATCAAGTGCTGTCCCTTAGAATTCTGTTTCTCCCGTGTCTTTTGTTACACAACTCAAGCAGCTGCACCTGTTCGCGTCGTAACAAATATACAATACTCCTTTGAAATCCATTACGATTCTTTACTCATTGCAACTTTTAATTTCGGTATCACAGTGTATAAAGGTGATCTGTTCGCTGTTCCAGTTATATGACTAGAAATGGGTAATAAAGCCATCTGACAGGGCACTTCGCTGGAAATAAATCTTAAAGATCGTCTTCTTCCCTTCTCATAAGTAAAGTTGGGTGTTTTATTTTGGTATTTTGGAAACTTTATCGTGTTTCTTTTGTTTGGCAATGCTATTTACAGGCTGTCATGGCTAGCGTTGTGTACTTTGCGAGCATGTATCAGTCTTCAGTTGTTAATAAACAATCACAACATGGGGATAGTAAAGTTTAAACTTAGAGTCCTTCTAAAACACTACTGGAGACAAGATTATAAATCCTCTGCCGCAGCTCGAAGAATATGTGAGGTGGAAGGAGAAGGTGTCGTTAGTGAACGTGTGGCACGACGGTTCCAACGTTTCAGTAATGGAGACGAAACACTAAAGATTTACCACGTTATGCAAGACCTAAAGTATTGTCCCCCAATTATCGGAAGGCACAACCAACTGGCAGCTGGGTGGGGGACAGGAGTCATTTAGGCCACGCCTACCCATTTATCTTGTGGCGCTCACTGAAGGGATGGTTAGCAAATTATCACGAGCCACTGTACCGTCTCTTTCCCCTCCCCCTGACGTCTGGAACAATCGGGATGATTTTCCCGAGCCACGAAGCTTCGAGATGCAGCGATCAGCCTATATAAGCGTCGCGTTGGACGACTCAGGCAGTTCTCAGTTCTTAGTCAGCTCTAGAGAGAGCCATACGGCAAGTTGTCGAGTAGCCTGTGTGAGTGTTGCGTAATTGTGTGTGATACGCGATCCTCCTGTGATTTGTAAGAGTACCAACTGTAATTCGGTGGAAATAAAGAACTACTTGTATTTCTGCAACTTGGACTTTTAATTCCACGAACCCACAAAGTCACAGTATGGAATATTGAGGATACACGCCAAGTTTTGCGAGAAAATTCGCAAAAAAGTACCCGTGGACTTTCAGAAGAACTTGGTGCATCAAAGGATATCATACATCGCCACATTAAGATACTTGAAAAAATAATACAGAAGCTGTAGATCTGTACCTCATGAAGTGACACTTCAACAGGCTGAACATAGAATGGATATCTGTCGTCAGTTTAACCGTAATCCCATGGATGACAGATCTGTTAGGAGAATTGTGACTTGTGATAACAAATGGGTAGATTGCCGAAACCCTGATGCCTAGAAACAGTGGCTTGATCCCCGCCAACCTGCCAAAGTCATCGTTAAAAATCAGTTCGGTTCCAAAGTAATATTGTGTGTCTGGTGAATTTTGAAGGTGTGATTTACTAGGAGTTTGTTCCAAACGGGCGGGCGATTGATGTGAATATTTATTCTCAACAATTGGAACAAGTTCATGAAATTTTGAGACGGAGATACCCAGCATTAGATAACCGAAATAGAGTTGTATTGCAACAGGAGAATGAAACACCCCTTGCTGCACGAAAAACTATGGAAAAAATTCAGAAATTGGGAGGAATCGAACTGCTACCACACCCAGCATACAGCCCTGATCTCGCATCATCACATTGTTATCTGTTTCGATCCATGACCCATTTTCTACGTGGAAGAAATCTTGACAACATTGAAGCAGTCAAGTGGGTGTCATCGAAATTCTACGCATCAAAAACCAGAGACTGGTACCTTCGTGCGATTCTAAAACTCGCTGAGGAGTGGCTCAAGAACATACAATCTAATGGCCTATACTTTGAAAATCAGTTAATTGACAGAAAACATTTCAAATAATTGTTTTTCTTAAAAACGACATTACTTATGAGGCAGTATCTATATTTGCTGACATTAGTACAGAATCGTCCTTCTTTAGCCATATAACTCTTTAAATATTTTCCTACGGTTTAATTAAAGATAAATCCATTATGATGGGAAACATCTATGAACATTTTATTGTAATTTGCTATTGCACGTTGTGGCAAGTCGTGGTGTTGAGTGAGTATTGCCACTCAGTTCGGCTCAATTATTTGGCAGGGGCTTGACTCCTAGGGTCGTCAGCATCGCCAATAAAATTTGAAAAATATCGATGTCCACGGCTGCTCTCGGAGTTATCCTAATATTCATGAATATAGGATCTGTGACAAGGATCTGTTGATTCAGGGTGTTCTGGGTGGATCAATTAGGGTACTTAGAAAGAAACACAGGTTAATTCTCTTATGACGATCGGTTGTATTTCAATTACTCTCGAAATACATGTTGATTAGGCGAGCTCTGAATGGTAGGCTTCGCGCTGGCGTGGTTGTACTCCCGTGTCTATAACACGACTCATCGGATTAGCACCTAGCTACTAACTACCATCAATTGAACGCGATTTCTTTAGCTTACTCGTCCGTTCAGTTTAGCCCACAGTGGCCAAAATAACCTTAATGAACGCGATTTCTGTCTTCGTGCTGTCGCACGACGGTTCAGCTCGGCTCTCAGACACCGACTGCTTTAATGAACGCGATTTCTGTCCGGGTGCTGTCGCAAGACAGTCTAGCTCGACCACCAGTTAGTGACTGGACTTAAGATATATATATATTTGTTCCCAGATAGTTCATATGACACTTCGCTTCCCCCTTCAGTTCATTATTTTTAATTAGTTGGTCGGTAGAACACATATGGAGTCCCAGTTACGAGAACCTCCACTAGACCACCCAAAATGTCCCCTTCCTGTCAAACTATGTTTGAAACTAAACGCCAGGTGTGACCCTTCAAATTTATGGTTGCGGTCAGCTTTCCTAGGGGAGAAAAAATCCCACCGATTCAGAGTCCGTAACAAACTTGACACTGCACACAACATTTTTGTTTCAATGCATGTATATATTCTTTTAACATTCAATTAATCTTCTATATGTTCCTTAACAGTTAATTAATCAACTCGAGGAAGAGAGTACCGTTTCAATGTTTGTGTTTTGTTGCAAAAGTCTCAGAAACCTGAAAATCTTTTATTCAGCCCTGAACTAATCTCTGGAGTAAACTAATATTTAATTATTGTCATAACGAAACAAGCACCTTGAATATGTTTTCCTAAGTTCTACCTTTATGAAATAGTTTTATCTGTTCTAGCTGCTTTCAAATCCAAATATATAGACACACTTCGATTAAAACATAAACTTGGAACGACCACCCCAGACATACAATTGAATCTGTACAGGTAGCGTACGTCAAAGCAGACACATGTATATTAGTCATTAAAAATATGCATTCTGCCTCAAGACATCCTACTCACTAGTTCAAAGTATATCCTCAATTTTCTCATGACACCACTGATCATAATCTAGCCTTGCATATCTAACCTCTCTTTTCAATCTTATTTAATGTTACTGTATGTGATAGTTATCCTGTTATATAATTTGTCTTCTATTATCTTTCATTTAAATGCGTTCTTAATTGTTTTCTGTTTATTTATATTATAAATTTATCACCTATTGTATACGTTAGAGGACTGTAATTCCTCAGTTTTTAATTTGTGTGTAGTACTTATGTAATTTATCAATGGCTTGTATAGCAATACTGCTGATCAGCCAAATAATAAATTTAAAAAATGCATTCGAGTACCTTTTATTTGATAGTTTTCGTTCACATATTTTAGATTAAATTTAAGCTTTGATAATTTTTTAAGCTTAAGATTTTAATAGATAGAGTCAACATGAAAAATTCAATGTCATGGCTGGGATTTGAGGCACGGATCTCCTGGTTTCCGTCCAGTCGCTCTGGACCCTTTGAGCTACCATGGCCAACGTGCCGTACTGACATTAAATTCTCCAGTTGACTCGTATATGTCCCCGGTAGACCACTAGGGGCTCTCGCATCCGAGATACACCGTTTGTGGCGACTTACTATCGTAAGTACTTAAGTCCCAGGCTTCATCATTTTACTCCTATTATTTTAGTTAATTGATGGAAATTAATCATTTCTCCACACTAGCCGTACATAGGTTAAGGTATTTGATGGATAAAGTCAACATGAAAAATTCAATGCCATGACCGGGATTTGAACCACGGATCTCCTGGTTTCCGTCCAGTCGCTCTAACCCATTGTTAGTCGCTCTAATCATATTTTTTTTTTTAAAAAGGAAAGAAATGGAGGGGATTCAGTACGTAGACCACCATGCTGGGCCCAATGTTCTTATGCCCCTAAGTGGGGGCACTCCCGGGAGAAAGGATAAGGTGAAGGAGACAGAGGGCGGCCGTCCCAAGGAGCCATGACAGTACAGAGGGCAGGGTCCCTACAGTATACCAGGATAGAGACTTCCCCCGACAGGCCAGCACAACAAACACGCTCCCCTGCAGCGGGACGGCAACGAGCCCAGCAACCGATGGTACCAAGGCAGGCGATACGAGCCCCAAAGTTCCCTTTTTTCTGCAATTTACGTCCTCCAACGTTAAGTCATATCACACGGTGAATGAAATTGGTGAAACGATGCTCAAATGAGTCCAGGGTCCATTGAGCTTAGAGTTACGCGACATTCGTCTTGCAGGATAGGGAAAATCCCGGAAAAAACCGTATCCAGGTAACTCACCCTGACCGAGATTCGAACCTGGGACCTCTTGAACGTGACGCAGACATGCTACCATCTACGCTACCGAGGTGGGCCAAAGGTCCCGTGAATGGCGGTACCGAAATGGTCCCAGCAGAGGAGCAGAGACCGGCAACCGACCTACCGGAGGAGGAAGTAGTTTACCTCAGAGCATATCATCCTGCCATGCACCGCCGAGACACCAACCGACACTTGTACCCTGAATGAGACCACCAGATGAGAGATGATATGAAATGATAATGGAGATGAAATGGAGGGACAGGAAATTCGATGGATGTAATTAACCTACCCAGCATTCGCCTAGCGACCCGGGAAACCCTAGAAAAACCCATGGGTCAGGTAGGTCGGCCACGGGAATTGAACCCGCGCCTCCCGATTGCAGACCACAGATGAAACCACCTAATTTAAATTCTTCATGAAGTTTATTAATAATTAAATTTCATAAAATTGTACTTCGAGAAGGAATTAATCATAAAGATGTCCCGCTCGGTTTATGTACATTGTAAGTTGTTGAACAAAAATATTTACCTAGTGTCTTAATTGAAAGTTTCAGCAATGGAAACGTCTCCTTTACCTTACATTAAATGTGATACAATACACTTTGTGTTATTCCCTTGTCCTTTTCAAGAACCATGTTTTCGTTTTGGTGAGATGTCAAATCAATAGCTGTAAAGGGCGTTGTAAACATTGGCTGCCTTTTCAGGTAAGGAAGACAGGATTGTGCGGTTTGTTGAAGCTATAATTAGTTTAATTCAACATACGTAATATACCAGACTACTAGTCAGTTCTTCAGGAGAATTCAATTAACACAACTACAGTATGTTTTAGTACAGCATGTCGTAACTTGCCAACTTAATAGAAAGCCGCAGAAAACAACTTCCTCGTCATTTCCCCCTTTCCATCACCTGTTTTCCTTCCACAACTCCAACCTACATATACTTGCTTTATTATCTTAAGTGGCTCATTAACAAGGAAATGAAATAATTCGTCTTACCCGCATGCAAATTTTAAAGTATTGTACAATATGATTCAAAAAATTACTTAAATGTAGTACGAACTGGAGATTGTTGTTATCCTCAAGAATAATTCTGAGCTTATCGCTTTAACATTTGCAGGAAGAAACTGGGCATACAGATCTTGAGGAAGTCCCATTGATAAATATATTATCTGTTGTTTATAAACCCACATCCGTACCCCAGAGCCTTCGAAACGAGAAGAGGTCCGTCTTCGCCCAAAGCACTAGACGTCACATTAATTATTTGGATGCTGTTGTCAGTGGTACTCCAACAGCTGTTACGTAATCCTCGCCATATCCGAGAACAACGATAGTATTTGCGATATTCTTCTCTTTAGTAGTTTCATATTATAGTGTTCATTTGTATGGCTTTCGTAAATTGGGCATGCACAATGGTGCCATTGTAGGTACAATATGCAGTCTAAACCGAGATATTTCTCAGCTATGGGGAAACCTTAAGAAATGCAAAATTGCAAGAGAGGCTATCGTTAACGTGTACACGGCGCCAATCAACACGTCCCTCGACGTTAGGTCATATCAGACTCTGGATGAAATGGGGAAATGACGTTCAAATGAGCCCCGGAGTCTATAGTGTTTAGAGTAACCCAACATTAATTTTTAGTACAAGGGAAACCCCGGAAAACTCACCCTGACCAAGATTCAAACTCCGAACCTCTTGAACGTGAGGCGGACACGCTACCACCTATGCTACAGAGGCGGGCCTCTAGAAGTGAAAAGTAGCGAATGAACTGGAGGGAAGGGATACGCCATAGCAGTCGTCATAAAAATGAAAAGAAGGACAAATTAGAGCTAAGACGTTTCTATAGCAACGGAAGACACAAAAACCTTGTTGCCGATTTTGTAATGCTTGTCTGACGAGCAAACCAGCAATAACATAAACTGCTTCCCTGATGTTCTTGCAATATCAACAATACCTTCCTGTAGCCGGAGCTTGCAGTTAGACAGATTGTGTAACGAATTTGTTCGCTTGATTTACGATGTACGTCCAGAAAGTAAGTTCTGTTTGGTAATAAAATTAAATTGTGTACAGATACAGAACAATTATTTATTGCACAAAATTCTACAACTCTTAAACTGCTTTTCCACATAACTGGTGAAATTTTGCAGGCATTTGTCACAGCGAGGCACAAGTTTTTGTATACCTTCTTCATAGAAGGTTGCCACCCGTGTCTTCAACCAGTTGGAAACATTTTCTTTCAGCGTTTCTTCATTGTTGAAATGTTGACCGCCAAGGAAATATTTGAGATGCAAAAACAGATGAAAGTCGCTAGGAGCGAGGTCGGGGCTGTACCGGGAGGTGGTCAAACACGTCCCAGCCAAATCCCTGTAGGATGTTTTTCGTCGCATTTGCAGTGTGTGGTCGTGCGTTCTCGCGAAGAAACACAACATCTGTTGACATCGCAAATTTGCCGATAAATTTCAATTGTTTTCACTTTCCTAGCATTCAGAAAACGAATCACAGATCTGATTTCACAAGCTACGGGATTTTCAATCAACACCGACTTTTTAAACAAGCACAACAAAGCGTACGTGGCTGACAGCGATCTCACAATGGCACACGTTTCTTCTCCTTGATACAGAGCGACTACCGCGCATGTGCGGAACTGCGATCGCAGCGCTGCAACGTAGATAAATTGAAACAGAGCTTATTTTCTGGACGCCCCTTGTATTTACTTTGCCTTCTGTTTATGTTTGTTTGAGTCCATTTATCTGTGAGCGTGTTGTGAGCATTTGCAACTGTACTAACACTTTTAATGTATATTTAACTACAATTTCCAAAAGTGGCGCAGCCATATTTGTTAAAAGTTAAAAGGACAAGCGCTGGGAATAATATGATCCGCAAGAGATTTCGAAGAGGAGAAATTAAATGAAGAACCTCTTATCCCAGTTTATGTGGTACCTGATGGTAGCTCATGTACTGCAGTAAAAACAGCATTGCACGCTATTCATATATCAAAGGAAATTTTCCATTAGAAAAAGCATCAATATTTCCCCGGTATGTCTGTTTGGTTCTCTTACATCTCTACGCTAATATATATTTGCATGTTCTATCCTTTGTGTCTGGGTAAACTCATTATTGTAGTGAATATAGTATTTGCACAGGAATAGGTAAATGTAATATCGGCGCTCCAGGCGCAATCCAGTCGTCTTTGTCGATATAATCCTAATGTGCTTTCCACATAGTCACGATAAGCGACAACGTCGCCTCTCTCTCCCTTTCCCTCCGCGAAATGACAATCACCTTTTTGACTGGCGTCGTGTATAACTACATATTGAAATTAACGGCAGCCATTTTGAGCACATTCAATGTATGATGTATAGGCTGCTCCCTTACGGTATCTATTTCAGTTTTCCCTTTTTACTTATTCCACATCTTTTTTATTTAAACTGTCTAGGTCTCCTCATTTTGAAGACTCCAGCACGTAAATATAGCGTTTCTGGATCGGTTAACAAAACACAGGATTAAATGACACATATCTACGTATTGGTTAAAGGAAGCATTTGAAAATATTGTGCGTATTACACTCGTTAAAGTTTACGCCAAGCGCGGCTCAGGGCGAATTGATTAGGTGACTCGGGAAATTCACTAACCTAAATTTGCAAAATCAGCATCGCAAACACGGATTTTATACTGAAATAGTGGTTTTGAATTTCGATGGGCTTCCCTCCGTAATGAATCCAAAAGTTCCTCAAAATTATCTTTCTTTAAAGAGTCCTCGCTTTCATTAAGTCCACGAAATGTCATTTCTTGTCTACCTCCCAAATGGGATATTGCATGAAAAGCCTGTTAAGCCTAACGTTCTCATTGAATTTTAAAATATATAAACGTGAGCTTTCCCAAAGAGCGTCTGCAATTTTGTTAGTGCTTTTTCTCAGCTCCTTCAATCCGACACAATTGTTACTCGTACCAACGAGTCTTAAATGTCCTGCTGTATTCTGAAGATGCTCCACCACAAAGTTTTTCAAAACATAGCACTGGTGTTGGCCTACCGACATTTACCACGACACGTTTGTCATCATTTTTCTATAAAGAAAACGGTGTTTAGAGACACACTAAGTCGTGCGTTGGATTCGTTGTAAATCCCTTAAATATGAAAAATTGAACACTTCGCATATCATATGGTCACTGATCACATAAAAAATTACGTGTTTACACAGAATGCAAACTCATAATAAACAGTAGCACATGACACGCGGGGCTCGCTTCTTGCAGGTTACCACTTCTACCAACAAAACTCTTTTCAAATCAACGAAAAAGTAGTAAGAAAGTCCTGTATTGTGTTGGCAACAGGAGTTGGTGCGGAACATACGACTTCTATGAATGGATTCCGAACCATGGTAACCAGCAATGAATGCACTCTGCCTCTTCTACCTCTCCTCACACACCACATGTGTTACGGTCACATTGGCCTTTTAATAACGAATCACTAATTGGGAAGTAAGCTATTATGTGTTTCAAATGGAAAGGTGTTTGTCCTTGAGCACTACTAGACGAGCAACCAATCGGAGTACTGCGGTGTTGCATTCCCCCTAAGTGTTGTGTGACGAGCGCCAAACTAATCAATCTCTAATAAATACTATTCGCGCTAAGACAAAAATTCAGATTTTGCAAAAACCGATCCATGAGGAAGGAGAGAGTAATGTATTTAACATAACCGCAAAACCCCCATATTTTTATCTCAAATAGTTTTCCTAATATAAATAAATAAAGTAGATACCATTATATTATAACAAGGCATTGCGACGTAAGCACTGTAATAAATATCATTATTGGTTGGCATGTATGCGTGAACGTATATTTGAAATTACTCAAAAATGAAACGTAAACATTTGACATTACGTGATAAAAGAAATATGTACTTTGAATAAGCCAAGGTGTTTGTTAAATTCGATGAGAGGAAACGATACACACCTTGCTAGTCTGGCAGAACGTTTCTGGTCAGATTATATCTTTGTTTATGAATGGTTCGTAATCTCTATTTACTCTAGAGAGTTCATAACATCATTCAGTTACTTTTCCATGAAAAAGTGTATCAGCTGGATCAATGAGACGCGATCCACCTCCCCACCCCCTTACTACTGCCACAACAATCCAATTGAGTTAATGTGGGTTCAAATTAAGTTGCAAACAGAAATAATATTGTTAAACTGACTGACATTGAATGACTTATTCACGAAGAAATTGACATGGAACACAAGACCGGGAAAACTGCGTGAGACATCAGATAAACTACAAGAAGACGACTTTTGAAAAGAGCACGTAACGAGCTTTTGAAACCTATCATCATAAAGTTGCAGTACTCAAGACGTTGAGGACAATGACAATGACGAATTATCTCTTAACGTAAGTAACATTCACAGCTATACGGATGCACCGCTGGTATTTTCGTTGGATTAGAAAAATAAGTAATTCATAAACTATAATTAATTTTAAACTAAAAATTTAAACCATTTGCGTAAAATACAAATATTCATGTTGCAATTGTGATTTCAACAACTGCATTATTATAAAACTTTGGAAAATTCAGTTTGCGTTCCCTTACGTCTCGCGCCACAAACACTCGCAAGTGTGCGAGAGAGAGGGAAATATAAGAAGAGTGGGGATAACGAGGTGGCAACGGTGAAGGTTCTAACGCAGCTGATTCGCTACAGGCGAGAACTCTTCCCATTTGAAACACACAATAGCTGCATTATTGACACGCGTTGGCCAAGAGAGCGGTTCCGATACAAAATATAATTTGGATAACTTTTATAAATTAAAATTAAATGCTAGAACATAAAACATAGCCATATAAGTTATTCAAAAACAAGTAGATGACTTGGCGAACCGTCCCTGGTTTACGCTTTTGCAAGTTGGTACCCTTTCTGGACTTGAAATATATTTCATAGAGGTTTAATAGAGCAAGTATTAAGGTTTAGAAATAAAGATAGTAAGCAGGTATTTTTAAAAACGCCACAGACATTTTACCGTTAGCGTTTCCCCATCGTCGTGCTACACCCTATTTGCTAAGCAAGCCTTCTTGAAGGTCATGACAATGAGTTTTTAAAGTTCCTTTGCAGATGGAAATAGTGAAGGAAATTTTACATTTTTAAGGTTTTAACACATATAGTTCTTAAAAAATAAGAATTATTTATGCTTTAATTTGATATGATGTTATATTTTAAATATGCCCACACATTTCACTGTTGTATACATCGGTAAGCAAGGCTTTCGCTTGTGAGAAATTCAGAGGTAAGTGGTTTGTAAGTTATTACATTAAGTTTATTTAGAAAGCTAAGTTTGCCTTTTGATTTATTTAATTCTTTACAGTAGCCACAAATACCTACAGAGGCCACTTGTGTGGGCTGCTACGAATCATTAAGATAGGCATAACAAATTAACTAACTCGCCAATTCCAAACTTTGTAATTTAAGTAATGAAATCTGGATTATGATAGTTCATAAAATTTGCGATAGAGAGGCGCTTCTCGTATAATATTGTTTTTCAAACCTATAAGTATTTATGAAAAAAAAGACGAAATCAAAATTTTGGAAGTATGTATAGAAAATGGTCTCTAAATATATAGCTAAACATGAAGAAGAACTAAGAAGCGAGACATGTAAATTTAATTTTCTTTCCATGGGGACAAGGGAAGGCACGCAATTTCAGGCATCTCAAAATTACGAGGGCTGCTCAATAAAGAATGATCAAATTCTTTTTGACAACGTACCTTTACTCATCCTCATAATTTTGATGGTCGTTCTCAAAATTGTCTCCCCTGAATGCGATGCACTTGTTTCAACGTTTCTGCCGGTCTTCAAAGACATGCTGAAAACCATTTTTGAGAGATCCTTCAAAATCGCCTCCGCAGCCTTCACCACTGCTTGTGATGATGGATAATGCCTCCCACGAAGGCGTTTCTTCTAGTTAGGGAATAGAAAAAAGTCACACAGGGCTAAACCCGGACTATAGGGAGGGTGAGGGATTGCACTTCACGTTGATTTTTGCAAGATATTCAGCAACAACATTGGCAATATGCAGCCGCGCATTATCGTGGTGCAGCATCCAGCCTGCTTCACGGAAATCTGGTCTTTTGCGCCTGATATGGACTTGCAATGTTTTC
This sequence comes from Mantis religiosa, assembly GCA_030765055.1. Taxonomy (NCBI): domain Eukaryota; kingdom Metazoa; phylum Arthropoda; class Insecta; order Mantodea; family Mantidae; genus Mantis; species Mantis religiosa. The sequence continues at coordinate 54,283,192 of CM060948.1, read as the reverse complement.
AGGACATCCCTGTAGTTTTGTCCAGTTACTGATGTGTGTGCAGGTACAACATGCTGACAAACCATTCCATGAATTTCAAAGAATGAGATGACCATAACTTTCCCAGCAGAAGCAACCACTTTTGCTTTTTTGGGGGGGGGGGATTTGGTGATGCAGGACATTTCCACACTGAGCTTTGCTGTTTGCTCTCAGGATCAAAATGATTTAGCCAAATTTCATCAGCAGTGATTACGTTTGAAAGAAACTCCGTATTTTCCTCTAACATCAACTTTAGCTGCATGTTACTTCCATTGCAGCGGTAGGCGATACTGAACATTTCTGAACTTGCCTGGTGCTCACAGGCGGGAACTAGGAGTATCAACAATGAAACTACTACGGCGTGTTTGTTTCACATTAAGCTAACAGAATATAATAAGATTGAATTTTAGTGCGCAAAATTATGTCGGTAAAATATTATGATCATTCGTACAATTGCGGGCGATCGGGATTAGTTTCCGCTCTGAATAAAAATGAAAATAGAAGTATACAGAAAATTCTTCATCGAAAATTTAAAATAATCTAGAATGCTCAGGCTTCTTATAAGGTAAATGCTTTTGTATTTGCATAACAAATAGGGCTTTTGTGAAAGATTTTCGAAATATTGTTGTGATTTATCTGCACTGGCCTTAATGATAAATATTCGATACTGTGGTTTATCTAAGTTTGATGTCATAGCTTTGTAACTCTGTATGTCTTTATGTAGCATCGAAAATTACATAAATCTGAGATTAGGCAGCGCATGAAGCACCAGTGTGTGATTTTCCTCAGTGAATGTTCTTGACACCTACGTGTCTGGAAAACAAACTTGATTTTCCTTGTTTGTTATCAGCAAACTTGTGACTCCTTTCAAGTAAAGGGGCAAAGGACAGTTCTTCCTCTAAAGCTTACTTATGAGTGACAGTTTCGAGGTTGCTCTTGATTGCAAAATATACGTACGCATTTTGCCTTAACCACAAGTTAACCATGAGTTTGTGCCAAAGGCTCGTTAAAGGCATACCGCTTCACCTCACCGCCCGTTTCAGAAGTAATTAGTGTCCTGCGGAAAGACGGAGTGACTGACCACAATTAGGGTTTGTCCAATGGCATTCCTCTGGTAGCTTACCTGTATTGTAGAGACAGCTACATTTCAACTCCACGTGGAGCAGATAATATTGGCTGCCTGTGTGTGCTGGCTAGACGGAAATAATGTGGAGACTTGACAAAGCTGAGTTAAAGCTGAGATTTCTCTACTCAAGAGAGCGAAGAGTCTCGAAACAGCAACAATGCGATCGGTGGAAAAACTACTCTAAACAAGAAATTTCAATAATATGTTTGCAGCGCTTATGATGGCACTGTTACAAATAAATTAGCTAGAGGCTCAATTACAGAAACTTAAAAATTTCTGAGTTTGTCGAGATAGTGAACATTTTAAAGCGTAGCTAGAGTCTCCACAAAAGTAAATAAGTAAAACGAAAGGGTGGGAAAAGCTCGATAATTTTAAATGTGGCGCCATTCGTCCTGATTTTTACGAACTGTTTTAAACAGTAACCTCTCTTACTTTACCAGAATTGCTTGTTCATTTACAGACCTTTTATCATGTTTAACGCCCACTTTGACTACATGAGGCACCTCAGGCGGTAACACCGATGATAAAGTCTGTCTAGTGAACGCGAGTGCAGTTTGCCCCTCAAGGGAAACTCATCCTCCCGCCCACTAATGACCGTCATAAATCTATCTCCACACTTCAGAAATGAAGCACTGTCGTGAGGACCAATGGCAATCCTGATTTTATAGAAATGACAGTCGCATGTCTACTCCACGTGGAGTCTCAGTTGCCAAAGTTCCAACTTCCAGTTGATCTGTTTCATTACGTGCAGAAATTCGTTGTGTGTCACGATGTGGAGAACGTGGGAGGGAAATGTAGTGGTAAATGCAGATGAAGTAGTAGATAACTTTCAGTCAAGTGAAAATAATTAAAATGATGGCAATAGTGTGAATAACTGGGCCGAGTTATATTACTGGAAAAGCCTAAACAAACAAAGTTATAACGGGAACTGTTTCTAAGCAAATTCAAGCGTTTGTTTTGAACACATATAAATATGTGCTGAAAAATAATCTTGGTAAGGGATCGTGCAATGAACCTGATGATAAATTATGGGTATTCACAGAAATACAGTAAGAAATATTGTGACGAAAGGAATACCAAAGACGCCGATCAAGTGTGAAAACAAAAGGAAACGTTTCTCTAAAGTAGATAATTTCACATGCGATTTAATTCGTCGAGAAATTTATAGATTCTATGCAAAAGGGAGAGCGCCCACCTTAGACAAATTGGTTGCACATTTGCAAGAAATTTGTGATTTTCCTTATGGGCGCTGCACTTTGCACGGCTTCCTAAAGGAGCTGGGTTTCAAATACCGCACTTTGAATAAGTTAAGGGTTATTATGGATATGTCAAAACTAAGGAAGTTTCGCAGTAATGGACATAAGATCATTTATTTAGACGAAACCTCGTACGATATCCATGACGTATTGAGAAAGGTGGCAACCTTGCAGAAAGATCTGGGAGAAGGAGGGTCTGTGTTGTAAAACTATTATAAGGGTTCGCCGAAGGCAGCGGCCGACGTGTACACGAGTTAACTAAACAGACTCTACATGAAGTCTACGGTATCTGACCTTGAAGTATCGAGCTACCCCGGTGTAAGGACACACATCAGCTCTACGGCCAAGCCGCTTCCAGTAAAGGTTCGCAAGGCACGCAGTGTTTCTCAGAGTGATGTCAGCGTTAGTGCTAATACGAAAGTACTTGGTGAAAGTGTAATTGAAAAGTCTACTAAAACCAAAGACGATTCACATAAGCATATTGCTCAGAAGAGCATGGTTTCATCCTGGAAGAATAAAGGGCGATACCACCAGTGAACAGGTATTATACTTTCTAAAGAAAGCTTTCCCTGATATTAATATAACTGTGGAAAAACTTGAATCTAAAGGTTTAAACAGTTGATTTAAACTGGGTGTTGACTTTATTTACAGGATAGGTTAATGGAGGCTGATGTGTAGCCATGCAATGTCACTATTCGTCACGTTTTATTCATACGTCAAAAAGGTCAGCTCCCGTCACAAAAATAAATCATGTGAAATTTTCAAATTCAAGCACTAATTACGACAGTGATCATTTTAATCGTTTGCATAGTAATGATCAAATCCTTACAAAAAATTTTCAGGTTTTGAAAATGAAATTGAAAATCTTAACTTGGTCGTAATCTACATAAATGAACACTGGCTAACTGTTCAAGAAATACAGTATTATATTCCTTGTAATTATGTCTTGGGTAGTGCATGCTGTCGCACATTGTTTCAGAATGGTGGTACTTATACACTTTTAAAACATGACGTCAAATTCCCTCCACTTAATGTTTCCAAATTCTGTTTGGAAAAGTGTTGTGAACCTTGTACTGTTACCTTAGATGATACAAACATAGTCATTATTTCTTTATATAGATCTCCTAGTGGTGATATTTTGAACTTCTTCTCTATTTTTGAAAATCTTTTGAATTATCTATCAAACTTTAGCACAGATATAATTGCCACTGATCTTAATTTAGATTTTAATTTGGATTCTAATAATGTTATGTATTGCCAGAATATATTACGAACTTTTAATCTTCATTTCACGTCCTTGGTTGCTACTCGGCAGGACGCTTGTCTCGATTATATTTTAACTGACCTTGAACAGAGTGTTTATAGCACCAGCATAATCAATCTTTAAATAGCTGTAATATTTTGAAACATGAGCATCCCACTTTTACTATTTCTAGGATCTATTCTGCAAATAATTATGATACTTTCATTTGGGCTATATCGTCCAGTAATGGAAACCTGTACTTGACCTTTCAAAGAACTTAGATTTAGTCTTTATTGGATTTTTTAAATGTTTTCACTGATTTGTTTAATTCATGTGAGGTCAGTAATGAATAAGTTCACAACCAAGAAAATTAATTGGTATAATGCTGACTTAAAATCTTTAAAGGGTAAAGCTATGTTATATTATGGTATGTACAAGCACACACAGAATCAAGACATTAAGTGCAAATACTTATTACTATATAGTGAATACAAAAAGCAAGCGAAATTGGCCAAAGGCAGAGCATACTCTCATTATATTGAATCAGCTAATAACAAATCCAAAGCTACTTGGTGATTAATTAATACTGAGAGATCAAAACCGAATAACATACCTCTAGGCATTTTCCCCAACGAGTTTAATGAATTCTGTATAAACTCTGTGGAGGATAGGGGTGAGTTCTGTGGGTTCGTAGAATTAAAAGTCCAATTTGCCGAAATTCTAAATGTTCTTTATTTCCGTCAAAACACACTGTTCAATTCTCACGTAACAACATGACATCACCTATACAACACAGTCTTCCAAGGTCGATGACAATAACAAACAGTGACAGCTGATTACATTAGCTCTCGTTACAACACTCTTGTTACACAACTGTCTTTACAACAACAACAACAACAACACTCTGAGCTGTTCTCTGCTTACTCACTCTGTTTACAACTGACTCATCACTAGCCATGGCTTCTTTTTATACACCCATTCATGAATTTCAGACTGTTCTGTCAATCACTAGATGTTTCTGGAAAACAAGGCATCTAATGACGTAATCCGAATATTCTATCACCTTCGAGAATCGTGAAACCCTAACTGGGCCGACATATCTTTCACCTCTGTGATAAACTATCCGTCTCTTGTTCATCGTAGCTTTGTGAACGCTAGCCGCCTATCAGTTCCTTTGTGTGCCAAGCCGCCTTATCGCGATCGGGTTCACGACAATAGTGTGGAAGCTATGACTTACTGTGTCAATGTTCATAATGCTAATTCCGACCAATTCCACTGGAAGACTATCTCTATTGAAGATGTCTCGAGTGCTGTTGACAAGTTATCTATGTCACGTAGCTGTGATGCGTATGGTATTTCTAATTATTTTATCAAACAAGTAATTACATTTATTGTTCAACCATTAACAATTTTATATAATTTATGCTTAACTCAAGGTACTTTTCCAAAATGTTTAAAGATTTCAAGAGTAACTCCTTTACATTAAAAAGGTGATGTTAAAGACTTAAAGAATTGTTGTCCAATTAGCTTGGTACTCATCTTCTCAAAATTTTTTGAATAGACAATTTATGGTCAAATTTACCCTTATTTTGACAATACTCACTTAATATCTCCATTGCAATTCGGCTTTAGATCTGGTAAATCCACCTCTATGGCTCTTGAACATGTTGTCAAATATGTGATTCAAGCTTTTGAAGAAAAAAGTTTGTGTCACTTATTCTCTGTGATTTATCTAAGGCTTTCGACTGCGTTGTGCTTGAATTACTGGTTCGTATATTAGATTATTATGGCCTCTCAAGTAATTGTCTTTAACTGTTTAAGTCGTACTTGTCAAATAGGTAGCAATTTGTATCTATAGTTAACAATAATTCTCGTTGCTTGGATATTAAATATGTTGTACCCCAGGGTTCTGTTCTTAGTCCTTTTCTATTTTTGATTGTGATTAATTATCTTTGCAGTAATTTTTCTGACTCGCCTATATTTTATGCTGTGGACACCACGCTTCAAGTTAGACACGCTAATTAAAGTGAACTTGACATTTGTCTAGCTTAATCCTTAACAGAGCTCGACACTGGTTTTCAATTAATAGTTCTTTATTGAATGAAAACAAAGATCAATTTATGTACCTTGAGTGAAGAGAAATGTCTAACAGCGCTTCTCAGTGCGTTAATTTACTAGGTTTTAAGCTCGATATCAAGCTCACATGGAAAAACCATATTTTTGAAGTATGTAATAAAATTACTCGCAGTATATTTTTACTTTGTAAACTAAGATCTGCTCTTCCACTTGATGGTTTGAAAAATATTTATTTTAGTCTTATTTACACTCATATATCATACGGCACGCACTTATGGGGACACTCCCCTCACATTGCCCGCCTCGGTAGCGTAGATGGTAGCGTGTCTGCCTCACGTTCAAGAAGTCCCGAGTTCGGATCTCGGTCAGGGTGAGTTACCTGGATAAGGTTTTTACGGGTTTTTTCCTTATCCTTAAAGACGAATGTCGGGTAACTCTAAGCTCCATGGACCCCGGACACATTTAAGCATCATTTCACCCATTTCATTCATCTTCCGAATGATGGCAGTGAGATTTGTGATGGACAACACGACGCTGGGGCGGGTTTTCTCCGGGACCTCCGGTTTCCCCCGCCATCTCATTCCACCGGTGCTCCATCTACATCTTATGTACCATCAGTGTCACCACCTGCGGTGCCATATGTAGAAAAAGCGGGCGTTAAACACTACACATTTTTGTACAGTTCAAATTTTTCACCGTGTGACTTTCATGTTTATGGTCCTCTAAACCAAGCTATTCGTGGACATCGATTAAAAAAGGACGATGAAGTGTGTGAATGGGTCCAGGCTTGACAGCAGCCTGCTATCTTCTTCAGAGATGGAATCGAGGGGCCAGTGTCGAAATGGGATAAATTTGCCAACAGTTTTGGAGACTACTTTTAAGTTAATAAAATCGTTATCGTTACTTTACACAAATGACTGGGTTTCATTTGAATAACCCTTATATTTTCCCAACCATCTCCTTCCATTCATTGCCTGTTACGCTGTTACGATGAACTTTGTTGAATGAATAAACAGTGGGGTTTTATAAGACAAGGATTCTGTTAAAGTTAACTAAACATTGTGCAATTTGTCGGCATGTTTACGAAAACACTGCTAAAGCACAAGAATCGATGCGTTCCAACTTATTTGCGTTGATTCCGATAGCGTGGTCTAGGCCCGTGGTTTTGTTCCTCGGTACTGCCTAATCCATCCTGATCATGAGTCGGGTTGTTTATCTAGTAGGTACCTTTACTGCCGTTGAAAACTACATATTCGTAAACCATGGAATCTGGCCAATTGTCCACATTTTGTGTCAGTGTCGTTTTTACTATTACCAACGTGATATATAAATATCTTTTTCCTATTACTGTTGCCATACCAAACGAAAATAAACTATTACGGAGAGAATGCATGATTTTAACATATTCTCATTCCCTCATACACCCACTCGTCACTCACTCACACAAACACACATACACACACACACACACACACACACACACACAATGGCATAAATGCAAGTGCAAGGACCACTTACATTACAAAACCGTACAGAAGTGAAAGTTCATTCCATTGTAGCTGCATATCTGCTGCTACTTGAACCAAATAAGTCTGCTTGTTGATGGTTTCCTTTTCCAACGAAACAGAAATGCATAAGTCAAATTCTATAGGTATGAAATTCCAATATGACATTATCTTCCCTCAAGCCAAACCAAAGAAGAAAACGGTGCAAATCTCATTTTTGAAATGATATGAACTTCTGTGTCATATTTACGAGGGCTCTTCAATAAAGAATGACCATAATTATTTTAAGGTCATAATTTTTCCCACTAAAATTCAATCTTATTGTATTCTGTTAGCTTAATGTGAAACAAACTTGCCGTAGTAATTTCATTGTTGATACTCCTGATTTCCGCCTGTGAGAACCAGGTAAGTTCACAGATGCTCAGTATCGCTTACCGCTGCAATGGAGGGAACACGCGAGGAACAATATGCGGCTTTGAAATTCTGCTTTCATCTCAAGAAATCTTCAGTTGAGGCCTATACAATGTTACAGGAAGCCTATGGAGAGTCTGTTCTTCCCTACAGCATAGCTCGAAGGTGGTTTGAAATGTTTAAAGAGGGGAGACAATCAATTTCAAAGGAAGGTGGACCCGATGATCCAGTTACTGCTCTTACGGAAGAAAACATCAACACTGCTGCTGCCATTGTGAGAGAGGATCGATGAATTACCTTAAGATCATTTACTGAAATAGTGAACATTTCATTGGGTACCATCCACACGTTGCTGACAGAAACATTACACGTGAGATGTGTTTGTGCGCGATGGGTTCCAATACTGTTGATTCCCGAACAATAGAACATTCGCATACAGGTCTGCATGCAGTTAAAGTTGATGTTAGAGAAAGATCGGGAGTTTCTTTCAAACGTAATCACCGCTGATGAAACTTGGCTACATCATTTTGATCCTGAGAGCAAACAGCAAAGCTTAGTGTGGAAATCTCTTTCATCACCAACCCCCAAAAAGCAAAAGTGGTTGCCTCTGCTGGAAAAGTTACGGTCATTTCATTCTTTGATATTCGTGGAATGGTTTATCAGCATGTTTTACCTGCACACACATCAGTAACTGGACAATACTACAGGGATCTCCTGAAAACATTGCAAGTCCATATCAGGCGCAAAAGACCACATTTCCATGAAGCAGGCTGGGTGCTGCACCACGATAATGCGCGACCGCATATTGCCAATGTTGTTGCTGAATATCTTGCAAAAATCAACGTGAAGTGCATCCCTCACCCTTCCTATAGTCCGGATTTAACACCATGTGACTATTTTGTATTCCCTAACTTGAAGAAACGCCTTCGTGGGAGGCATTATTCATCATCAGAAGCAGTGGTGAAGGCTGCGGAGGCGATTTTGAAGGATGTCTCAAAAATGTTTTCCAGCATGTCTTTGAAGACTGGCAGAAACGCTGGGACAAGTGCATCGTATTCAGCGGAGACTATTTTGAGAAGGACCATCAAAATTATGAGAATGAGTACAGGTACGTTCTCCCCCCACCAAAAAAATGTGATCATCATTTATTGAATAGCCCTCGTATTTTGCAAATTAGCATAAAAAGACTTTTCTTCTGTCTACTTATTGTTTATTAGTCACTGACATGGGGAGGAATGATGTCAGTATAGGCTTTTGGGAATATATTCTATATATACCTGCCACGTTGTTACCTAACCTTAACAGGAGCTCAAGAGGAATAAAATAAGCCTCATTTGAAGCTATATTGCTTAAAATAAAATATAACACCATCGACTATCTCAGCAACGCCTAACGCTGCGGAAAATGTATTTGGGACATATTTATCCTGAAGCGTAAGCCTTGTCTGGTTATATAAATTCCTATAAAAATTAAGGGGACTTCACTGTAAATTCTGAGAAACTTTGAGATATACGTTCAGCATATCATATTTTAGTATTTATACGACTGGTAGTAGCACTTTAATGGACCTCATTATAGTACACCTGTTCATTAAAGTAGTGGTATTCGATTAATCAGAAGTGGCCACGTAACATTGTGAAAGTGCAGGTATCGATTATTCTCGTTTTGATCGACAATGGTACTAGTGCCAGTTTAGAAAGAAGTCAAAATGTCTGACACTAGTAACAGTGACATTGTACTTACACCCCAGAAATTACGGCAAAAATACTCAATGTCACCAATAAGTTGTTGCCACAGAAGTCAACAAATATGTACGAGAAATTCTATCACACAATTCATGGATTTGAGAATATAAAAAGGTTTAAATTCGTTCTCAGACAATGTATTCCTATGTATTGTCTCAAAACGTGAAATAATCGACCTTGTGGACCTACTATTCTATTTTTAAATCAACACTCGACATTAGGGACCAAATTGGCTTATCTAAATGCTCAGAACTGAACAGCTTACGAAAACGCAAATCAGAAGGATATAAGAGGTAAAAAGCCAAAACATTTTCACCTGATGAGTTGAAAACATTTATAAATGAAGCACTTGATGTTAAATATATCATGATAACAGTAATTTTCTTTTAGATAGATGGAGTCAACATAAAAAATTCAATGCCACGGCCGGGATTTGAACCACGGATCTCCTGGTTTCCGTCCAGTCGCTCTAACCCACTCAGCTACCATGGCCAACTTGCCGTCATGATATTAAATTCTCCATTTGACTCGTATATTTCCCATGTTGACTCTATCTATCAAAAACCATAGCATATATACGGCTAGTGTGAAGAAATGATTAATCTCCATCAATTAACTAAAATGAAAAGAGTTAAATGATAAGGCTGGGACTCAAGTACTTAGGAGAGTAAGTCGCCACAAACGTTTTATCTCGAATGTGAGAGCCCCTAGTTGTTTACCGGGGAAATATACGAGTCAAATAGAGACTTTAATGTCATGATGGCAAGTTGGCCATGTTAGCTCAGTGGGTTAGAGCGACTTGACGGAAACCAGGAGATCCGTAGTTCAAATCCCGGCCATGGCATTGAATTTTTCATGTTGGCTCTATCAAAAACTTTAGCCTATATACGGCTAGTGTGAATAAATTATTAACTTCCATCAATTAACCAAGTTTCATTTTTTCAATATCACCAATGTTTCGTTTTAGTGTTTTTAGGTTAAACTGTGCCACACGTTAACAGCTGTTTATAGGGAAAATTAGTATTTCTGCGCCTGTGTACTACGTACTACGTCTCACTTTAAACAAAGCAATAACGATTGTAACATAGCACTCAAACCAGAAATGGATACTTTGAATTGAAGCCTTTAATTTAGATACATGATCGAGCTTAAGCAATCGTATGAAACTTGACTATAATGGTAATTAAAACGCTCGTTAATTATAGCTTCGCTTCCCTGGCTCGGTTAATAATAATACTCGCGTTTTAATTGCTATCATTATAGTCTCGTTGCATAATATACTATTATTCCATTATTAACTGTTTGATAATACTAATCACAGACACATTGGTCTGAAAGGACGGACGGCCGGACGTATTTCTTCTTAAATTACCCATACCCAATTATTGAGGCTACTGCATTCGGACGTGTTAGTGTAACCGATGACATTTATTGGCAACATTTCTTCCTTCCTCATCTACAGCATTGGATCCATCAACATAATATCCAGGTGCATCTTTATTCGTGTCATATATTTGGGGAACGTGTTTCTGACCTCAAATCCGTAAAAACAGTTCATGTGTACAAGGCTCTGAAAATCAATTATTTCAGAGTTAAACACGTAATTGCAAGGCACAAAAATTTGATCGAAGTGGCTTCCTCTTGCTTCGATGCATTGATTTCTTCGTTTGTAAACATTTGAAGTCCTTGGTTTATGGACTCCAGAGGCAACCAGAGGGCGGTAATTATTACCTTCAGTGGTAGGGTGATAGCAAAGATGACGGTGAGGCGAGAGGACCTACAGCTTATAACGTGGACTCCGAAAAACGCTGGGCATAGGGAACACTTCACTTGTGCTAGACAGAGGTGAAGGCGTGGACAGGGCCGACTTAAAATCGCCAACCCCAGAGCCAGGAACCGAAATCGGGAACCTTAGCAAAGGAGACGCGAATGAAACCACTGCGCTACCCCGGCGCCCCTTTATTATTATTATTATTATTATTATTATTATTATTATTATTATTATTATTATTATTATTATTATTATTATTATTATCATCATCATCATCATCATCATCATCATCATCATCATCATCATCATCATCATCATCATCATCATCATCATCATCATCATCATCATCATCATCATCATCATCATCATCATCATCATCATCATCATCATCATCATCATCATCATCATCATCATCATCATCATCATCATCATCATCATCATCATCATCATCATCATCATCATCATCATCATCATCATCATCATCATCATCATCATCATCATCATCATCATCATCATCATCATCATCATCATCATCATCATCATCATCATCATCATCATCATCATCATCATCATCATCATCATCATCATCATCATCATCATCATCATCATCATCATCATCATCATCATCATCATCATCATCATCATCATCATCATCATCATCATCATCATCATCATCATCATCATCATCATCATCATCATCATCATCATCATCATCATCATCATCATCATCAGCATTATCATTAGCATTATCATTGTCATTATCATTATTTATTATCATTGTCATTATTATTATTATTATTATTATTATTATTATTATTATTATTATTATTATTATTATTATTATTATTATTATTATTATTATTATTATTATTATTATTATTATTATTATTATTATTATTATTATTATTATTATTATTATTATTATTATTATTATTATTATTATTATTATTATTATTATTATTGTGTGGATCATAACCCGTAATTTGACCAATGTAGTCAGTTCTGTATAGATATACACAGCACTAACTTGTCTTGATTCGTGTATGTTGAATGGAAGTGGCTCCTAAAAGCACTTTTTTACCAAATCTTCGTTCATTTTTTGTAAATATCTAACACATTTGTAACTGAGCTTTAAATGTTCAAATAAAGATAGGTTTACTCTCTCGACTTCATTCGTAAATTTAAAGAACTAAAATTTACAAGCAACTCCATAATAATGACCTGCTAATGAATTATTAAACAATCAAGAGAATGATCTACGATAAGAAGCGTTTGGAATGCTTGACAATGTATGTTTTAAATATTTTTGCAATCTATTGCCTTTATAAAACGATCAGATATTACTTAAACGAGCATCGAATGATTTGATTTGCGGGTTCTGACAAAGTCTTTTTGTGCAGGTGAAACGGCTTGCATGTTCTAACTGTGGTCGATCTGTACAGATACATTTAATTCATGTTGACGGAATTTCCGTTTAACTTAAAAAATTTGAACATTCTTCTCATTGGCGTATCTTCCTGAATATTGTGACTCATCTCTGGTAGTGTGTTGTGAATCACTTAGTCGATTAAACTAAATGTTTTAGTGATACATTACATGACAGTGCTCGGGCCTTACCTTTGCAAACCAATATCCGTTGAGGGCAATTTCAGTATCTGGAGAAGTTGGAGCTCTAATGAAATTCCATCGGAAGTGCCGTAGGAAATCTCGGCGATTTTGATACATATGGAGGGGGAACCTGTGTAACCTCGTTCTCATGCACATAGTTTCCAGAATAGTGAATATCCACTCCACGAACATTTTCCCTCAAGAATTAATAATTAAATGTCCACTTAGTTTCATGCAACCTGACTAAGCAGCAGTATATTAACATCTATAGAATATGAACAACGTTATCATTATTCAAAATTATACAATGGATATAATGATTATACAATTTATATAAGTTATACAATATATATCTAATGGTAATAGGATTTTTAAAAAGAAAGTGAAAATGTAATAAAATTATCCTCTAAATCGTTGATAAAATTCGCCATAATTTGTAAATATTCAACATTTAAATATCGAGTAACGTAGAGCAGCATCATTCTCGTGGTGCTATAATATTGCTTACTGTGGCACAGGGGGACATTTTTTCGATTCCCAAATGCTCCGCAGAGGCTGGCATGTGGTTCAATCAGCCTCTAGATGAAGTATGTTGTAAGGTAGTGAAATAACCAGGCAGAAAGTCTAAGAATGCTGACTACATAAAACCCCAATACATTTTCTCGAGCTTCTGTTATTCTTATATGGATAAAAACAGAATACAGTAAAATCTCGATTTAACGGACCCCTGTTTAACGGACTAAATTTGGCGTTGGTTATAAAATAAATTTAAATTAAATTTAAAAGATCTGCGATGGTTAAATTGTGTCATTGACAAAAATTATATAAAAGTGCAGAGGAGCAGAGGAAGACAACTTCGAGAATTGTGACGTATTTCAGTCGGGAGCGAGGCCTGCAGTGCGTGTAACGTCAGGCAAGAGCCGTGTATTACCAAGTTGCCTATATAAAAAGTGCTGTTAGTACAGAATATGAGGGTTCAGTCAGGTGTAGCACACTCGATGACAACAATGTGGCTGCCACGTACCAAAGGGAACTGTTAAATTTACAATGTGACGATTTATTGAAGGAGAAATATACACACAAGAAAGACTAGGCTGATTTTTTACCAGAATGTCCCCCAAATCAGATTTCCGAGGTTGTATTCACTTGCCGCACGAACATTGTGTATGTTTGGCTCGACATATGTGTGCGAAATTAGATAAGTCCAAACCACGAAGTACCTAGTCGGATCACAATTTAACATGCAGCCCTCGATTACAAATTTCCCAGACATTACGTCTTCATATTGATAAACTAGTTGAAGAAAAACGAAACAGAATGTGTTGAAAAATCTCCACGTAAGATTGCTCTGAATGGGTCTCCTCTAATTTGCAGAGAAAAATACTTTGTTTTATTTCATTTACTTTAATGCCTGACCTTCAGATAAACTATGAATTGAAGTATTGCATATTTGCTCATAGCACAGAGGCTAAAAGTAATTGTTTATAAACTGTGACCAATTGTGTAATTAAAGCAGACAGCATTAATATTACAACACCCAAGATGTAAGTTGTACATATTATTAATAACCGGTACGTTTCCTATCTTTCCTACACTGTCGGAACCCCAATACTTCAAACTATTTGGGCAGCAGAAATCAGCGCGGTGACGTCACACGCTAACCTGTCTTTCGTTCGGGGACATATTTGGCGGTTAGAGCTGACGTCACACCGCCATTACCTGTCTTCCCCTGCTATGGAGGGAGGTTCCGCTGCATCGACTATTAATATATTAGTGGTCGATGTTCACATGTCTTAGGAATTGGAGGCAAATATGATTTCAATGGCTTCAAAACGTCCAATTTTTGTAATACAGTGATGAACGCAGGGAATAATTTAAGTGAACACGACTTAGAAGAGTGGCTGGATAAGGATGGTTACTAGATTCTTAGTCATGAAGAGATCGTGGAAGTGTTCTACAAGTGGATGAAGATGAAGACGACAATAGTGATGATGAATCTTTGAAGTATGTACCTAAATTATCTGTAATAAGAGACCACATGGATGATATGATTTCTTACATGGAAAGATCTTCAAACCCACAAGTGATAGCCTATTATGATTATTTCACACAGTTTCGTTCCTTAATCATAAAGAAGCAATATTCAAGTGGGAAGCAAATAGGTATTGACAATTTTTTCAAAACCACTTGTTCACAGTGAACGATTTCGAACCAAAAGTTAATCGTGTAAAGTAAATGGTATGTATCAATAAAACAGTTTCAATTGTTTTTGCTTCATTTTCATTCATTTCGAGATGTAACGGTCTTTCAATTCTCCGGCCAACTCCCGGCCCCTTTAGATAGTTTACTATATATACTGTGACTTTGTGGGTTCGTGAAATTAAAAGTCCAATTGCACAAAGTCAAAATGTTCTTTATTTCCACCGAATTAAAGTTGGAGCACTTGCCGATTACATAGAATTACGTAGCGCACACCATTACAATCCACCAGTTCGTCTGTCACAGGTCCACTCCACACTCACAATTACGTATAACTCCTCTGATACACGTACACAGTTCTTCCAGTCCGTCGGCTAGCACGGCGCTCTTCACAGCTGCTCGCCAAGAACTGAACTGACTCCTCTACTGCAGCCTTATATAGGATGATCGCTGTTTCTGGAAGCCTCGTGTTTCAGTGAATCATCCCGACTGTTCCAGACGTCAGGGAGAGGGGAAAGACATGGCTAGTGATGCTTTTTCCAACCATCCCCTCGTTAGCGCTACAAGGTAAATGGGTAGGCGTGGTCTGAATGCCTCCTGTCGTCCACCCGTCTGCTAGCAGGTCGGGCCTTCCGACAATTAGGTGACAATACTGTACATGCTGTAGAGTGTTGCTCTCGTTGGCAGCGGTGGAATGGAATTCACAATATTAAACATTTATCAGATAAAATAAATAGGAAAGAGAGTTCCTTATGGTAACAAAAGGTGTTAATTTGGTATAGAGAAAGCTTTTTAGCAGAGAACGGAGATGGTATGTTCTTTCACGTTAGTTCACTTGTGCGTAACTTTGCTTGCATTTGCGAGTTTATACTCTTCACTATTAAATCCAATAAAACCACGTATTGTCCGTTTAATATAACACACCCAGTCAATACTGGCGGCTACATCAGATGAGATATATTTCTGTGTCAATCTCCCCGAGAGGTTAGAAGTGAGGAGTGAATAGCCAGTCTGATCTATAATGCTGTAACAACCCTCATTAAGATAATATCGGCAGCGCAATCAAGTCTTTATATTCAACAATGTATATACAATGTAGACACTAAGGCAATTTGTTCGTGTTGGTAATCATTGTAATCATTTCCTTTCTTGGCGGGATACCTTGGAGTGATGCACATAGTAGTAATTTGTGTTCAAGTTTTGTGTACATTGATACTCCCACGTAAAACCAATGGATTAACCTCAATTCTTTTTTATAATTGAAAGCATTTTGATGATTTTTAAAAATGATAATCTCTGAATTATCTGAGGAACTTTAAAGGCAGCATAGCGATGATTCAAATAGCTTACTCTTCCTTATTAAAACTCTTCAGAACTTCCTTCCTTTAGTAAAAGCAAAATCGCCTAGAATATTCTAAATTTGATTATAATGACGTGAAACGTTACACATAGAGTAGTAAATACACAAAAATTAAAATGATCACAAGGGTTTTATATTATCATATGTAGTTAAGTATAAATAACATATTTCAGAAATTAAAACCTTTACTTTATGTACCACTTACGCTTCTATTTTACTCCAAATAAACGTAACCTAAAAATATTCAGCTCTTCTTTATTTTGTACCCACATTTTTTAAATTTTGAAAATAATTGCGATATTACATGCTATAGGAAGTCACAAGTATTGTGATGACCTAACCAAAGATGGTAATGGATAATTAGCACATGGTCAGATCGTACACGGGGGAATTGCTCAAGGTAGGAACTACATGCTTTGCGAGAGGTTGGGGTTTTCTATCAGGTGTAATTATGTAATCATATGCCGAAACAACAATTTAGACGAGAAAAGATTTACTATAGATATAAAGAGAGATACATAGTTGACCGCACCGGCTGGTTACGTGTCCCTCATCCCTGCGGGTAAATACGCCCGCTCCAGACGATGGCTACTCACAGAGACAGAGAAACCGGCCTACTCAAACTTACTATCCAAAGGATGAAGGAGTGGAGGAGTGACGTCACACATACTTCTGCAATCAAATGAGCTACTATTTCTGTTAATAAAAACAGTCACTTGTGACAATATGATGCAAACCCTAAAAGAAACTCTCCATAAATTCATTTGAGATAAAACGAATAAAATAGCAACAAAAAATAATAATAGATAAGTCCAAATGTACTTCCTGAGCATGCACTCACGTTGGTAACAGATAACTTGCCTTACTGCAACATTACTCCAGCAAATAACCTTATCTTTTTTGCCAGCGTTAAAAAACTAATACACCATAGTCAATAAGTGAATTGGTGAAAACTGTCACTGATGTAAAGTACTCTCAGGTACAATTAAGCTATGTCTGGACCATTCACAAGCTGCTCGTTGCACTGTGTTCCTGGCCGCGGCGGTCGTGGTGGTGGAGCATCTCGATCTGTAGATCCTATACCGAGATTAGATTAAAGTAGTCTAATCAAGGTTATACATCAGGTCAAAATAACATTTTTGTCACATTTTTGTATACATATTTACAAAATGGTGGACTCTGATGTAACTTCAGATATGTCAAACTAAAGGTATTGTCGCGTCTGACGGCCGACAGAGACAGTGCAGCGAGGAGATAAGGGACAGATAGTGCAGGACGGAGATAAAGAACTTGGCGAAACAGATAAAGATAGCGCGGAGAGAAAAGAATTGCCGAAAAAGATAAAGATAACACGGAGAGAAAAGGCTTGCCGAAAGAGATAAAGATAACGCGGAGAGAAACATCTACTTCTACACAGGTGTTTCAGAAATACTTTTACAAACTTCAGGTATGGGTTCCTCACACCAAAAGAAGGAAAAAGGTTCATATGAGCATATGTACCGTAATCCTTGGTTTTCGCGTTATTCCTGTCACAATGAAAGTGTGACTTCAACGGTCTTCGGGGTCCAAACTCAAAACTTTATTTCTCTGTGCACTCAGAGAAGGCTTTGATCTATTGTACTACATACGGTAGATGGCAAAGTGTTGCATTGGGGGCTTGCTTACGTTTGTCATTTATTATCAGTCTGTCTTCAATGTTTCAATTGTGTACACGTAATGAGTTAACTGCAAGTGTTTCGCTCCACCATGGCTGGATATTCATTTCGTGAACAGGCAGACATGATTTTTATGTATGGTCGCGTGAATGGTAATGGACGCGAGGCTGCACGGCTCATCTGGTAATGTATACCCAAGACAAGAAGGCTAGAGGGGTGTGAAGGGCAGAGGAGCTTGAACTGTTGATCTGCTCCGGTAGCGGATCTGTTTACTAGGAAACGAGTGAATAAGAGTGCATATGAGTCATCCATGCTGCCAGAGCTATTGTTTGTTGCAACGATAGGTATTATGTATAGGTGAGCTATGTGACGACCCTTATGCATTTTAAACGAGTCTTCCATGCTTATCATACTCGGAAGGCGAGCATACACCCCGAGGAGTTAGCCAAAGGATTACGTTGCACATTCCTCCAGCTTGCCTTCTTGTCTTGGGCAATCAGTACATCACACGTGACAGAATGGAAGGTACTTCACGAGCAGCTCCAGCATCCATATCATATTCAACGTGTGCAGGGCCTTTCGACTGCGGATTATCCACCACGGGATAACTTTTGCCGATGATTTGTAGCACAAATATCCAATCCATTGTTCGTCTCGTCAGTTTTGTTTACAGACGAGGCAACGTTTGGGAGAGATAGAATTACTAATTTCCCCAACGTAGACGTATGGACAGATTGTAATTCTCATGCTGTACTTCAGGTAGACATCAGCAACAGTTTAGTCTGAACGTATGGGCTGGCATTGTAGTTGACTGTCCGGTAGGTCCATACGTTTTACCAGCACGTCTTACTGATGCTGTCTACAGAGACTTTATCCAGCACACTCTTCCCGACCTACTTCACGAAGATGTGCCCCTGCAAATAAAAAAATGTGGTTTATGCATGATGGGGCACCGGCACATTATTCGCATTGTTCGAGATGCACTGACTGGTATCTACCATGACCGATGGATAGTCAGAGGAGGACAATTCCATGGCCTGCATATTCTCCCAACCTCAATCCTGTGGATTTTTACCCCTGGGGGCATCTTAAATCATTAGTTTGTGAAGCTACCATCCCGGATGTAGAAACACTTTATCGACATGCAAAATCATTCGCCACATCCCGGAATTTTTGAAAGGGTACAATATTCCATGATTTTACGAGTATAGACATGCACAGAAGCAAGAGGAAGACATTTTGAGCATTTATTATGAGTTTTGTGTGTTATAAGTGTACCACTGTGTTGAACACCTAACGAGAAAACAAAGAATTATGAGACATATGTTCATATGAACTCTTTTCCTTCTTTTGGTGTGAGGAACCCATACCTGAAATTTGTAAAAATATTTCTGAAACAACGTGTGTATCTACTACATAGTATTTGTGACTATCATATTTACAACAGCATCTTCGCCATTACAAGTATTCTTTTCTGTATAGAAGGTGTGGGTACGATAGTAACCCTTTTAGAGCTACCCTAAACTGATTTTTGCTCCTATTGAAATCCTTCATTGAAGTTGTAGGTAAGTGAATTAAATAATACTCCCCCATTTTAGTACACCTTTTGGAATGATTGTAAATTATTAGTTGGTCGGTGTAAGACGTTCCTGCATCTAGTCCCTTTAATGTGAATATCAGCATTTCTAGTGAATTTTTCTGGTTATCTATTACAAATGACAATACAGGTAGTACAGACGCGAGCAAATGTATTCGGATGCGTGCAAGACTGACCTACGAGAGGGAGCCGGGTTTCTTATCAGTTAGTTGCGCCAGGACGGTTCAGTTTCTTTATACCTGACCAGCGAGTTCGGTGCACAGGTATTTAAGCCTCAATGGAAAATAAAAACAATTTTGCCACATGAAACTTAG
>CM060948.1:54213308-54260808 GCA_030765055.1 Mantis religiosa | reverse complement strand
TGAACTTTTGGGTCCTTTTTCTTTGAACAGGTTCCTCAAAGTTAGCAATTACTTTCTAGGTTGCACGCAATTTCAGCATACCTTGTAAATGGCACTATTCTGCATTTGCAAACTTTTTTAAAAATCTGAATGATGATTCTAAACGGAACTTTTGTGCAGAATTCCAAAATAAACTATTTTCTCCCTGCACATCAGATTTTCAAACTATTCATAAATAATAGAAATAAAATCAAAGCTTTGTGAAGTGTAATAAAATTTACTTTCAACAATAATTTTGTATCAACACTAGGACATAAGTATAATTTTTTATTTCCACTAATTAATAATTAATTAATAATAATTGTAACTTTACCTCAAATTTTCTCCTCTTTTACCTTCTCACATAATGTTTAGAGCAGTCCCTTTTTAACATTCAACACTAATCCGCCATCATGTGAACACTCTACTTCCATTCATAACCCATTTCCATATTGTTATATCCTGGTGAAATATTTCACCACGTTTCTCACTAAAGTCTCGTAAATTATCAGGAAAATAATTTAGTTGGAAATTAAGAAAGTGTTCTATGACACTCATGTTGCAACCAATATGTGTAAAACTTTGTAACAACACTTCCACTGTTGATATAATATGGGTCTGGTTTGTTTCCAAGGAAATTAAAAATAATATTTTTGAAAGCATTCCAGGCATCGTTCACTTATTCAATTATTGCATTCTCGAACTGACTATCCATTGTTAGCTTTTGAATTTGTGAGTCAACAAACACGCCAGGATAATGAAGGAAAATAATACAAAGCTATTTAAATCTGTATCCAAGTTTTCACAAATTGTTTCATTAATAGTACTTTTACACGGAGAAGTGGCAACAAAAATTTTAGGGATCAATAGGAGGTTCGCGTTATATACGAGGGCTGTTCCATAAAGTATGATCACAATTTTTTTTGACAAGGTACCGTTACTCATCCTCATAATTTTGATGGTCCTTCTCAAAATAGTCTCCCCTGAATACGATGCACTTGTCCAGCGTTTGTGCCAGTCTTCAAATACATGCTGGAAACCATTTTTGAGAGATCCTTCAAAATTGCCTCCGCAGCCTTCACCACTGCTTCTGATGATGGATAATGCCTCCCACGAAGGCGTTTCTTCAATTTTGGGAATAGAAAAAGTCACTTGGGACTAAATCCGGACTATAGGGAGGGTGAGGGATGTACTTCACGTTGATTTTTGCAAGATATTCAGCAACAACATTGGCAATATGTGGCCGCGCATTATCGTGGTGCAGCATCCAGCCTGCTTCACGGAAATGTGGTCTTTTGCGCCTGATATGGACTTGCAATGTTTTCAGGACATTCCTGTAATATTGTCCAGTTACTTATGTGTGTGCAGGTACAGCATGCTGATAAACCATTCCATGAATATCAAAGAATGAGACGACCATAACTTTCCCAGCAGAAGCAACCAATTTTGCTTTTATGAGGGTTGGTGATGAAGGAGATTTCCACAGTGAGCTTTGCTGTTTGCTCTCAGAATCAAAATGATGTAGCCAAGATTCATCATCAATGATTACATTTGATAGAAACTCCGGATCTTCCTCTAACATCAACTTTAACTGCATGTTACCTCCATTGTAGCGGTAGGCGATATTGAACATGTCTGAACTTGCCTGGTTCTCACAGGCGGTAACCAGGAGTACCAACAATGAAACTACTGCGGCGTGTTTGTTTCACATTAAGCTAACAGAATATAATAAGATCGAATTTCAGTGCGAACAATTATGACTGTAAAAATATTATGATCATTTATTATTGAACAACCCTCGATTTTTTTTTGCCCAGTGTTAAATTACTCCTACGTGGCCTCTGTTCCGTTTCCCAGTTTTCTGAACTAGCTCTGATATCCCATTCACATAAGAAACAAGGATAAGTTGTGAGACCATCCTGCTGATCAAGTAATAACACAACAATCTTCAAATCTTCACACACTTGTCATAGGTGACTTTCGTATTGTAGATTTTGTAAAAAAGCTTAACATTTTCAAATGTCTCTTTTAAAACAAAAGAGTGGACTACAGGATGGAAGGATGAATGTTTTCGTTACTAGACAAAACACCTCAAAGACTTTTTGAGAAGAATCTATGCAGAATCTCCACTCTTTGGAATTATTAATGTTAAGGATAAGATACATTTTTGTACATCCCCAAAGGCGGATATGTTTGGCAGATATAAATAAAGGTTAACAATATATAAATATAAAAATATAAAATATAAACATAATAATACTTATATTATTTCACATTTTAAGTAATGAAATCCATGCCGAACGGTGTTTTAGTCAGATAAGTTAACTTTTTGGAGGTTTTTTTTATTTTCATTATTGAGAACTGTAGAAAGTAGAAGCACTGTAGTAGAAAGACTACTGTATATGCTATAGAAGGTTCTCGTTGGCATCGATGGAGTGGAATTTGGAGTATTAAACATTTATCAGTATAAATTAAAGAGAAAAGGGAGTTCCTTATGACAACAAATTGTGTTAATTTGGGATAGAGAAGTTTTTTTTTATAACAGAGATCGGAGATAGTATGCTCTTTCTCGTTATTTCACTTGTGTGTAATATCGCTTACATTTGTGACCTTTTACTCTGCAATATTAAAGCAAATAAAACCACGTGTTGTCCGTTTAATATAAATGAACATCCAAATAATACTGACGGCTACGTCAGATGAGATATATTTCTGTGTCAATCTCCCCGAGAGGTTAGAAGTGAGGAGTGAATAGCCAGTCTGATCTATAATGCTGTAACAACCCTCATTAGGATAATATCAGCAGCGCAATCAAGTCTTTCTATTCAACAATGTATATACAATGTAGACACTAAGGCAATTCATTCGTGTTGGTAATCATTGTAATCATTTCCTTTCTTGGCGGGATACCTTGGAGTGATGCACATACTAGTAATTTGTGTTCAAGTTTTGTGTACATTGACATTCCCACGTAAAACCAATGGATTAACCTCAATTCTTTTTTATACTTGAAAGTATTTTGATAATTTTTAAACACGATAATGTCTGGATTTTCTGAAGAATTTTAAGGCCAGCTTGGCGATGATTCAAACAACTTACTTTTCCTTGAGTTCTTCAGGATTTCCTTTCTTTAGTAAAAACTAAATCGCCTATAAAGTCATAATTTTAAATATAATGACGTGAAATGTTACAAATAGACCAGTAAATACACAAAAATTAAAATGATCTCATGGTTTTCATATTATACATTTTAGGAATTAAAACCTTTACTTTATGTACCACTCACGCTTTCATTTTTATTCCAAATAAAAGTAACTTCAATCATCATAATCCCAATAAAAACATTCCGCTCTTCTTTATTTTGTACCCATTTTTTAAATGTTGATGTTAATTGCGATATTGCATTCTATAGGAAGTCACAAATATGTTGCAAACCTTAAAAGAAACTCTCAGAAATGCAAAAAATGCATAAATTCACTTGAGGTAAAACGAATAAAATAGAAAAAAATAGATAATTCCAAATGTACTTCCTGTGTATGCGCCCACGTTGGTAACAGATAAGTTGCCTTGCTGCCAACATTGCTTCACCTAGACCACGAAGGATGACTTAGAGGGATCGGGCGGATCATCATAAGGCTGAGTAAGGATCAGTGGAGCTGGAGGATTTGGGAATTCTGTTGGCAGTATTGTTGTAGATGAGGGATTGGTGGAGAGGAAGAGGAGAGAGTTTCTTGGATTAGGGCTTTTAGTGTCTCAAGATGAGGCCCAACATACTATATGTTAATTATGAGTCAGAATAGGCGAGGAGAACAACTATGTTATTTGTAAGATAGAATCAACTTGAAAAATTCAATGCCATGGCCGGGATTTGATCCACGGATCTCCTGGTTTCCGTCCAGTATTGAATTTTTAATGTTGACTATATCTATCAAAAACCTTAGCCTATATACGGCTAGTGTGGAGAAATAATTAATTTCCATCAATTAACTAAAATATGTTATTTGTTATTTTTTGCCTTTTAGCAATTTTTTTGTCTTAAAGATAATGTTTCAAAACTTTTATTTTTTATTTTTTGCAAATTTAACTTCGTTTGATGATTTTTTTTTTCAGTTTAATAGATCTAGCCTAAATTCCAAATTTTAATATCCACTCCTAAGACTGGCTACAGCCGGTAACAAGTGAGTGATCCTTTCTGTAGTATTCAAGTCATTAGCACTAACAAGAAACCTAGTAAACCCTCAATAAATATCTCGTTGTTTTCTACCGTCGAGCACTTCCACATACCACTACCATGCAAGCTCCTCTCCTCGATGTAACTCGTGGAGCAGAAATGAATGACAGAAGAAAGATCACATGGACAGATAACCTATTAAAATCCTTCAAGGATCTCAAAACAAGCCTTGGGGACTCTACACTGTTCGCCCATCCTTCTTCAGAATTACATCTAGTGTTAATGGCAGATGCTTCTTATTTTGCTATGGGTGCTACACTTCAGCAAGTTCGACAAAACACATTGGAACCTCTTGCATTCTTCTCGAAGAAACTAAACGACGCGCAAACGAACTATTCTATGTATGGCAGAGAACTTCTAGCCATGTACTCTGCAGTAAAACACTTCCAACATATTGTCACCCGAACGTCGGAACTCCCGATAGAACCGGCCGGCAGTAGGGCCAGACGGGAAGCATTTAGTCCACGCCTACCCATTTGTCTCGTGTCACTAACTGAAGGGATGATTAAGAGAGCGGCGCAAGCTCTGTACCGTCTCTTTCCCCTCTCACCAGACGTCTCGAAACTTCGGGATAATTAATTGTGCGCGCCGCGAACCTTCCACAAACGGCGATCTTCCCCATATAACGCCTGTAGTTGGCGAGTCAGTTCAGTTCTTGGCGAGCAGCCGTGAGGAGCGCTGAGTGAGGAACGGACTGGAAGACTGTGTACGTGCATCGGAGCAGTTGTGCGTAATTGCGAGTGCAAAGTGGAGCTGTGACAGACGAACTGGTGAATTGTAATTGTGTGCGCTACGTAAATCTGTGTAATTGGCAAGTGTTCCAACTGTAATTCGGTGGAAGTAAAGAACATTTTGAGTTTGTGCAATTGGACTTTTAATTTCACGAACCCACAAAGTCACAATATCCTCGAAGGTAGAATTTTCTCCATTTATACCGACCACAAACCATTTGTATTTATGTTCAAGCAAAGCCCCGAGAAAGCCACACCACCTCAACTTCGACACTTTAGTTTCATAGCAAAATTTACCACTGACATTTCAGTGATTCTTCCTTGGTCACTGACTCATTCTGTTTGCACTTCTTCAATCCAGGGTGAAGTTAGCCAGCACATAGGGTTTAATTGTCATACGGCTTCTTATCTAACACATTCTTTTGTTTTCATTTTCCTGGTTTAGGTCTGTCCTTTATGTATTGCTGATGCTCATAATATGAAAGTACAACTGAAATCAGTGAATAAAGTGGTAAAATACCGTGCGTTCCCTGAGCGACCAGACCGCTTCGTGGCGGCGTTGGGCTGGGTGACGAGTGGCGCGCCTGCCGCCAGAGAATGGCACTCTACTACTTCCGTGTCAGTCGAATCGGATCTGTGGTGAGGGAAAGGGTTCTGTGTGCGTGTTCGCCACGCTGCAAAAGTTGGGGTTTGGTGTGCAGTAAGTGCACATAGAATTATCGGTCCCATATTTTTCGACACAACAGTTGATTTACACGTTTATGTTAATTGCATTTTAAATAATTCTTTCCCGCAGCTAACAAGAGATGAACGATGGTGTGGGTGGTTTCAGCACGACTCGGCTACAGCGCACATTGCTGCGAATTCTATGCATAAACTGCGAAGTGTGTATGCTAACAGAATAATTAGTCGAGGATTGTGGCCATCTCGTTGTCCTGACCTATCTCTATGTGATTTTTATTTATGGGGAACGTTAAAGAATAAAGTGTACGCATCCAAACCTCACACGTTACAAGAATTGAAGGACAACATCACCAGTGAAATACAGGCAATCAGGCAAGATAAACTTCTTCGAGTGAACCAGAACTGTTTTCGAAGTTTTAGGGGCTGTATTCGAGTTGAAGGCATATTTTGTGATTTCAAGTAAGCCAAATGTTAGTACAGTAATTAGAGATCCGTACACATTACATTCCGGTCCTTTAGGCATAATTCTGGTGGAGAGCGCGCCGTCCCTCACTCTTTACGGTGCCGTCGCGGGACGGTCCTGTCGCTCAGGGAACGCACGGTAAATAGACCAGGAAGGAACAAAGGATGAGGAAATAATTTAAATGTTTCCATTGCTTAACACTTAGTATCACTATAAGTTTATTACTACAAACATAATACAAAATATGTTTAATTATACAGTAATCATGCCACATTTATTTTATTAAACAAATAATTTACTATACATGATTTTGTTTTATTTGAGCTACTGATCAAGTTAGCAGGAACATTACACATATATACATATGGGGAGTGAACAAAATTGTGGAGTACATATAGAGTAACTAAATTAAGCATTTTGAGGATATGAACAATGGGTCTGGTCGTAGATGCAGTATGGCACGGCTTTACAACACAAAAGCCGCACTGAAGGTCAGACACACCGAGGAACAGTGAATTCACAAAAGCGGGATTTGTTTACATCTGATCAGCCACAATCATAGACTGAAACGCGATGGATATAATGTTGAGGCATGTAAGGCAGAGAAAGATTTTCTGCGATATCATGTACCTGTCTTGAAAATGCTTATTTTGCTTCTTTGCAATTTTCTGCACGTTATTTCTCCAAATGACTGCCTAGCTGTAGAGGCAATTATGTTGGGAAAGTGCTTCGCGCTCGCCAATTAGCAAATAGATTCATTAAGTACACACCTATTTATACATTTTGCATCATAGATAAATGTATGCGTATTGAATTACGCATATATCAAAAGAGTAAGTGCTTGCTATTTTATGGATTTGATAAAACTGTGGAGTAAGCAGTCACAGATTATTCTGCTCATAAGACCTATGCCTGATTTCACCAACAGATGTTAAGACTTAACACGGGTTTAACAATAGTTATAACAAAAATTGCATTTCACCAACAAGTGTTAGCTTAACACTCGTGTTAAATCAATTGTTAAACTAACAAGTCAAATTTCTGATGTTAAGTGCTTAACAATTGTAAATAGTAGACTGTGGGAACAGGTTGCTATGAAGGTTACTGCGGAAGTACAAGACAGGTTAGAACAAGCATCGAAAGGAATATGCCGATTTCCCCTTTGCATCAAGTATTAATAAATTTGCGATTTTATAATTCACTGAATTATGTGGATAATACACTGTCCACCTTCCGTCTTGAAACCTTCAAGTCACTCGTCACTTGTCCTTCGCTCCTCGTTTTAAATTTACGTAATACTGAGTTAGAACATGCATCGAAAGGAATATGCCAATCTCGCCTTTGCTTCAAGTATTAATAACTTTGCTATTTTATAATTCACTGAATTATGTGGATAATGCCTGTCCACCTGCCGTCTTGAAACGTTCAAGTCACTTGTCCTTCTTCGCACCTCGTTTTAAATTTACGTAATACGTTTCATGTTTCTAGTAATGACACATGCATTTGAATTAAATTCGTTTCCAATTTTTTTCCACGTGACACCTTTCTCCTTTACATTCACCGCATCCGTCCTCTTATTTCCCACGATATCCTCATACTTTGTAACCATTTCAATTAACAATCCTTTCTCCATCGATGAGAAATATGTTTCACGACTTTTGCTTACGATTTTGTTTATCCGCCATTTTTGTAGCTGTGTGCAGACTGCGGTGCAGACGAAAATGAAAACAAAAGTGCATCGCAGTAAGTTAAAAAAATAATACGACTCATCCATAGCCTTCTATAGCTGTAATGTTTACAAGTTTCTTGGCGTTAACACGTGTTTGTTAACATTTTCAGAAAACAGGTTGGTGAAATGCAAGAAATTTAACAGCTTTGTTAGCGCTGTGACAATTGTTCCGTTACATTGTTAACGCCGATTTTAACATAAGTTGGTGAAATCGGGCAATAGTGAAATGTATAAACTCTGAGCGTAGTTCCCCGACGCGTGAGTGCGGTCTGTGGTCAGAAACCAATACCCAACCATACCTAATTTATTTGCTTGTGAGGTTTCATTTGCACGTTTACCTATTAGCGACTCTTGTATACAGGTAGTTGGCTCTGACCTTTATGCTGAATAGAGACCTTTCCACTTCATTGTAAACGCACATGCAAATGAACAATTTTACCAAATGTTAAGTAAAACGTATTAAACAAAATTGGCACTTTTCTCATTACTCTTGTCCAGCAATAAATATGCTTAAGTACGACACATTTCATCTATATATTCTCATTTATTCCATTTTCTTATCACCTAACCTAACCTAAAACCTCATCTTCTGTTCACGTATTCTATCCTCTCATAACACAATCTTACCTAACATTACTTTCTTCTACCCATTTAATCTAACCTGACATAACATAATCTAACCTAAGTTCTAGACCCCTACGTTATTCTATCATAGCCTAACATGACATTGACCCTATATTCTAATGGGATATTTTATTCTACCAATACGGCACTATGATATAGGGGTTATTGGGGTCAGCCAGCAGTAAACTGCTTGCATCCGTCACCATCCAGATCTGGTTTCGCTTTGGGAGTCTCTCCTCATCCGTATCTCCCAGGGCGTCACGGCAGAACCATACAGTATAGTAACTCCTGTAAGTTTTATTCAATAGCAAATTTCCGCCCAAAACTTAACCCAAATCATGGAAAGTAAAGTATTAAAACCAATCATATACAACTATAGTTTTCAGTTTTGAGTTCCTGAATACCCATCGATATGCAGAGCACACGATTTCTCTGCGGATAATATGAACTGTAAGGAAGGAGAGGAAGATACGGAAGCTGTCTTAAGGAAATTATCCGGACCCAGGTGGGTGTAAATGAATCGTTTATTTCAGAAACCACTTAAGAGACAAAATATCAAAAAAATGTGTTTTTGGTGGTAATGTACAATTTAAAGGTGAATACATCTTTTAGTGCAGAAATAACCTATGTTTCATATCAGCAACGCTATTTTCAGCCTTGAAAATAATCCGTTTATTTCAGAAAGAACCCAAACGCCGTCGCTTAAAATCTTTCTGCGGTAAATTCTACTCGTTAAGGTTGGCGGCCTTGATGACATCATGTGTTTTGTGACCCACTGTGTCAATAACTCACAACTACCCTGTATGTGGCCACTCATTTTCCCCATGCGACAGAGATTTCGGAGGCATAAAACATCTCTTGAGAAAGATGGACAGGATTTATACTCCTGATGAATATGCAGAGCTCATGCTAAAAGCTAGTAAGTCTGGCCAATTTACTATATATCACCTCACATCAGAAGATGCTCTCAGTTTCAAAATGTGGTGGCCCAAATCATATAAGAAAATGCCAAATTCGGACTAAACATCAGGTACGAAAGTACCCAAAGAAATTAAGGAGCCATTCAAAGTGTCCAAGTACAAGCAGTTTCTCTACTACAAAGATACTCCGGAAAAAGTGGTCGCAAGCGAACTCATTGGAAGAATAAAAACATATACCTTCACATTGCTAAAAACTGTCAGCCTACCGGAACTACCAACAGAAAAGCTTAACCTTTGGAGAAGGTATGCTCACTTTTATTTTACCAAGGTTATTTTAAACGTTTATATCTTTTTTAGCTAAACATTTTTGAAGGCTATAACAAATTTTAAAATTTATCGGTTTTTGCACAGTAAGACTTTTTGTTTTAGGTCCCAATCAACAATAAAAGGTTAGACAATATAAAAAAGTTGATGGAATGCAATGTTGGATATGAAGCGTTCTATGACACTTATCATCCAATGTCCAACAACTGACGAGGAGTTGCCAGAAGCTGAATAAGTGAATAAAGCCAGATCTTTGTATATAGATATACTGTAGCGTGTAGTCTACTTGTATTTTTCTATTTAGGCCTAATAAAAACTCACTTTTTTATACTTAAGTGTGTCTGTTACTTACCTTTGATACCAAAACAGGTAAAGTAATGGTTTGACTTAATTTCAATAATAATTTTAAAAAGGTCACTTTGGAATTTTTTTTTCAAAAATGACTCAAAAACTTAAAGGAAGAAATATTAAAGAACAATAGATTATTTCAATAGCATTTTTTGATTTGGTAAAAAATATTTGAAGGGGACTGGACTTATACTTAAGTTGCTAAACAGGTTTTTTTTCCGAAAGTTGAAAAATGTGCACTTAAGTGGTTTCTGAAATAAAATATTCAAATAAAGTCTCAGACTACCAACTGTTTAGTGTGATGTGTGATGGCTAAACTTTTTCGACCGTAACTTGAAAACCAATGCAGATAAAATTATGTCTTAAGCCCTCATAAAAGTCGTTTTCTAGTTTATCCATAGAATAATTTTCTGTAATTGAATATAAAAGTTCACTGGCCGTCCATATCAATTTATATAAGTTATTTTAAACTAACGTCGTTTTAGAAAAAGGAAGGTCCTCTAACACACATTACAGGCGTATTTTCTGTAATCATGTATAGAACAATCTGTACATAAGTAATGTCATATTGTAGCGTTGTTAGAGGTGTTAGGGAGGTTTTCATGCTTAGTAATATAACCAGCTGTTGGGAAATCAAATTTTTCAAATGGATTTTATTAAAGAAAAGTTTGGGTATCTGCATCCTGTATTATGTATACTATCCTAGTTCAACACCGCACTATGTATTAATACTGAGTATTAGATTTCTAAGTGTACAATATTATCACAGGTTTGTTCTTCGAAATGTTGACAAGTTTTCTAAAGTGTGAAACACATCCATGTGAAGAAAACGAATATAGTTACTGAGGTTGAAATTGCACCGGAGCTCAAATTTTTACCAGATGATTTCTTCTGTGAAGATTCCTGAAAGTACTTTTGTCTGACTCCATTTGTGTTGATTTTCTCAGTAGGGCAGTTGACTCCACATTGAGTTGTTGTAAAGAATGCATGAAGAGATTTATCGACCACATCGAAAGAGTTGCGACAAGACGTGGATCTGGCCACCCTTGCGTTGCAAGAAGTCATCCCCATCGCCAATTTGCTGTGGAGAAAAGCAACAGGGAATTTCACTTTGTTATGTACATCATTTTAACAGTATCTACAACTTGTTATGTATAACTCAGCATAAAAATGTTATACTTAAAACTGTAATTTATAATACTTTTAGATAATGAAACTGAAAACAAAAATAAATATTTTAAATATAACTAACTGATTAATTATTAGTTATCTGTATAAGGGTTACTTTCTACGTTATGGAAAGTAATTTGTCCTGTATATTGAAGCGGGAATCGGTGGATATAATCCTAGTTCAGGAAAAAGGCGTTGAAGTCAGGATCCTTTTGATGTAGTATGCAATCAAGGAAAGACCGATTATGCTCCGGACTAGCGAGTTGTTCTCTGCTGTAAGTACGGGTGAGCATAAGTGTACTCTGTCCCAGGGTCCAGCGTTTAAGGGGAAATACACTATGCTTCCTCGTTAACTTCTCTCACCAGTTTATTGATAGAACATTTAGATCATGAGCTTGCTCCCTTAACACACTTGCTCGTCACGACGTCGGTATCACTCTTTTATTCAAGTTGCACACGTTTCACTATCCCGCATCTAATTGTAATTTTTACTCTGCACTGTCTCGTCACTTTACGCCTTCATCCCCCAAAACGACCCAAGATGAAGTGTTGCCACTTTCCTGATCGGTTCGCGGCCTTTCCGACAGCGGACCTATCTATCCACGCCCATTTTTCTATTTCATGACTATTCCGCCCGTATCACGTGATGCATAGCAATTTTGATTGGAGGTTTGTTTTCCTCATATTTAATCTTATTGGTCTTTCACCCCCTCCTATATCTAGGCAAGTTCAGTTTTTGTCCCACCGGGTTTTGCCCTTGAGGCCATGGGAAGAAATATTCTCACTTTTTCTCACATTCCTTAGGGGACATTTTACCCTCGCCCTTTTCTCACGCGTTTAGCTGATGTGCCACATTCTTTAGTTAATGTAGTTTTATCTTCCCTCACTTGCTTATAGCATCGTAAACCTCAGGTTTCTGGCTCAATATCTGTTTTATAACAGAAATTTAGAATGTGCACACTGAGAGGCAGTGCCCAGTTGGTTGATGGTAATAAGAGTATTTTACATCCGATTAGCTTCAGAATAGGCCATAAAGTAAACCCAGTAATCTGAACTCGCATATTTCGTTATTTCTTAGTATTAAGTGCAGATACATTGAAAACATTTAATACCACAGTAATGCATGAATAAAACTTAAGGCGATGTCTGTTATGGATTTTCTACCAAGGAAGTACATATTCCAAAACAAAACTTCTAGAAGAATTCTATAATAAAACAGAGGAGCATTTTAATGAATATTGGAAAAGGAATATCAAAATAATATTAAACTAAAACAATACTATTAAACCATATTATTAAACAAAATGAAGGAAAATAATAGAGGAGTATGAATAAGTAAGATAATAAATTAGAAATCAGAAGAAATATCGTGGAATTGAGGAAGTTGTGGAAAAACATTCAACGGTCCAGAAACAAATCAACTATAGTACAGTCAAATAGTAGTACTGGTAGTGGTGGTGGTAATTTAAATAGATATAAACACAGCAACAGATAAATTGTGTAAAACCCTGAGATAAGATGGAATAATATCAGGAATGATTAAACTTGGAGCAAACAAAGTATTAAAATTGTCCAAAATCTTAGGTCAAGTAGCCTGCTGCAAATATAACAAACGCACATTAAAATAACAACGCTATTGTATAGATTAATAAAAGAGGAACTTAATGGATTTTTAAAGCCGTCGAGCTATATATGAAGTGGTGTTCTTTTCCGGGCTTGAAGTCCGTAGTTCAGAATTAGAAATTGTTCTCGATGTGTCGCCCAATTCTGAGTTGAGCATCCTCAGAGGACCCTTAAACTAGACCGAAAAGTTCCTTATACATGATTCTCAATAGTTGCATTTAAAATAAAAACTACAACTATGAAATTTAAATTACTAGCGGACAAAGAGAATATCTTAGTAGAAGAAGGAGAAGGTAATAAGAGCTACTTTTAGGCAGGTCAGCGAGCACAAAGCCACATGGGTAGTGTGAGTTTACTTATAAAGGAATACGATTACAACTAGAAAAGAAGTACCTTTGTGATTATACAGTCCAGGCTACACAGACGTCCTTCAAGTGTTGGTTTTGCATTGCAGTAGTTCTCCATCCCATATCTGGGCAACTGTTTATCTGTATGTATAACTTTCTAAAAGGGTAATGGTTGTTCTGCTAAGATTGTTCTCTTAACACTAACTGCCACCATTTTGACAGTATCTGTTAATATAGTTTACATTCTTTCCAACATTATTTGAGATAATGAAGGTAATATTATACCTTTTGCTGAGACAATTAAGTGACAAACTACTCTCTGTATGCTGTGTGTGCATTTATTATTATTATTATTATTATTATTATTATTATTATTATTATTATTATTATTATTATTATTATTATTATTATTATTATTATTATTATTATTATTATTATTATTATTATTATTATTATTATTATTATTATTATTATTATTATTATTATTATTATTATTATTATTATTATTATTATTATTATTATTATTATTATTATTATTATTATTATTATTATTATTATTATTATTATTATTATTATTATTATTATTATTATTATTATTATTATTATTATTATTATTATTATTATTATTATTATTATTATTATTATTATTATTATTATTATTATTATTATTATTATTATTATTATTATTATTATTATTATTATTATTATTATTATTATTATTATTATTATTATTATTATTATTATTATTGGTAATTATTTGTTCTTTCACACTAGCCGTGTGTAGGACGCACTATAAAAGCATAGAGCCAGACTGAAAAATTCAATGCCATAGCCAGGATTTGAGCCACGGATCTTCTGGTCTCCGTCCAGCCGCTCTAAACCATTGAGCTACTATGGCCAACGTGCCGACATGACATTAAATTCTCCAACTGACTCGTGTTTTTTCCGGTAAACCACTAGGAGTTCTCATAAACACATGAGAAAACTACCTTAATGGTGACTTACTATGCTGTAAGTACTTTAAAGCCTGGGCTTTATAGTTCGGGCCACTATTAGGTAAAATTATTGGAAATTAATTGTTATTTCACACTAGCCGTGTGTAGGACGCACTATAAAGCATAGAGCCAGACTGAAAAATTCAATGCCATAGCCAGGATTTGAACCACGGATCTTCTGGTCCCCGTCCAGCCGTTCAATGGCTACGGCATTGAATTTAATGTCATGTTGGCACGTTGGCCATTGTAGCTCAATGGTTTAGAGCGGCTGGACGGAGACCAGAATATCTGTGGTTCAAATCCCGGCTATTGCATTGATTTTTCAGTCTGCCTCTATGCTTTCATCATCATCATCATCATCATCATCATCATCATCATCATCATCATCATCATCATCATCATCATCATCATCATCATCATCATCATCATCATCATCATCATCATCATCATCATCATCATCATCATCATCATCATCATCATCATCATCATCATCATCATCATCATCATCATCATGATCATCATCATCATCATCATCATCATCATCATCATCATCATCATCATCATCATCATCATCATCATCATCATCATCATCATCATCATCATCATCATCACCATCATCATCACCATCATTCTCTTTGCCACTTAATTTCAGTTCTGAACACTTTTGGTATACACAGTGGTGCTAATTAGAATTAAGCTAACTTTAGAACTTAAACTAGTTTTAAAAATACAGATCTCTGAAATTTAAAACCATATTTTACTGCAACCATGCACATAGTGAGGAGTAAAGGAGATAAACCCTTTGGGGTGCTCTATACGGTTGCCCACATTCAGTAGGCAGTGAATTCGATTCCCATGGCTGACCTTTCAGCCCCATGTGCTTCAGTGGTTTTCTCCTGGTCGCTAGACAATGCTTAGGAGGTTAATTACATCCCCGAATTTCCTGTCCCTTGTTTTTTATTTGTCTTCACCTTTTCAGTGTTCTTAGTTTTAGCAGCGGTTTCGGTGTGCATGTCATGGAGTTTGCTATCTGAAAGTCTTAATCCTTCGAATCGGTCTCCTCCATCCCCAGGGGATGTGTAAACCCGCAGGGGAAAACCGCCGGTTGTTCTAACCACACCGCGGAGCTTTAATCTGCAGCAGTTATGTACCCCACACCATCTAGCTGTCTCTTCTCAAGTCTGGCGACTCTTAATAACCTCTGCTCGTCCCCCTCCCTCCTAGACGGCACCAAATATCATCCATAAATCAAGGAAATAAGTTCCTCACCTCCAAACCTTACCATAGAGAAAGACAAAGAGGTCCCTAGGCCATAAAGATATGCCATTTCATGTTATACTCTTACACTTAATCTGAAATGCTTAACTTACTAGCAGATGTTTAGATCCAGCTTTTTGTGCATCAGATCCACCACGTGGCCAATTCCTACAGAAGTATTCACACAACCTACAAACTCTGCCAGGTTCCAGCACATGTTCGTCTGTATTACACCTAAAATGAAAACAAAAGTAATATGTAATTCATATGTTTTTTTTTTCAAGAACCAGTTATCACTTTTGTGCAGTTTTAAGTACA
The DNA here is from genome assembly GCA_030765055.1 of Mantis religiosa. Taxonomy (NCBI): domain Eukaryota; kingdom Metazoa; phylum Arthropoda; class Insecta; order Mantodea; family Mantidae; genus Mantis; species Mantis religiosa. The sequence continues at coordinate 54,245,026 of CM060948.1, read as the reverse complement.
AGTCTTTCAACAAGAATGTCCTATTTTTAACATGTGATAGCTGCTGTTGTTCTTAAACTACAATAGTCACTTTTTACATGGCTACAGTTATTATTAACGAATAATCATACAACATAAACAAAATGTCAGTATCATGCTGCTGCTTCAAACCCAAAGTGATGATTTGATGTAAAATGTATAAATAATATATCATAAATAGTCATTATAACAGTCTGCAACGCGTAGAAATTGTGAAAATTTATTATCAAAATGGATCATCTGTTCGCCAAACCTTCCGTGAAGTTGATGGTGTACATAATCGTCCCCGCGACAGAACGATTCGACGTTTGGTCGATAAATTTGAAAGAAATGGTTCTGTCAGCGATCAAAGAGCGGCTGTGCGTAATCGACGTAAGCGCTCCAACGAAAATATAGGCGACATTCGAGAGAGTGTACACGAGAACGGAAACAAATCAATTGCACGTCGAGCGCAAAATTTGGGGTTTTTGCCGACCACAACTTGAAGAATTCTACATCTGGACTTGAAATTGCACGCTTACAAAATGGTGTTAACTCAAGAACTCAACGACCATAAGTTGCACCGTGTATTCCCTGACTGGGCTATGGAGCAATTTTAAGCTGACCCGGATAGTAGTTGATTTGTGGGGATTTAAAAACACCTGCGTTAGCTGTTTTTGAAACCCCCTTGTTAAAACTCGACGCGAAATCCGCCTGTCCAAATATCGAAGAGGTTGTGTGTTGGTTGTGTTAGAATCCCCATGTTAAAATATCGAAGGGTTGGTTGTGTAGTAACACGTGTGTCACGTGTTAATGAAATCCGAGCCTTGAAAGTCGTGTAGAAATCTGTGTTTAAAAAAAATATATATATATATTGATGTGCTGGCGTTCGTGTGCCACCCCCCTCCCCCTCCAGGAGCTTGACGACGACGACGACGACGACAACAACGACGCATCTCTCCCAAGCCTGCAAGGGCAATCGTGTCATTTTGTTGTATGTATGTGAAATGTAATTAACTGATGAATGTAATTACTGAAAAAAAATGTGAATGGATTTCAGGATTCACACACACACACACACACACACACACACACACACACACACACACACACACACACACCGCTCCGTCCCCCCCCCGGCACGCATGCAAATCGAATGGAAAAAATGTATTTATTCACGTAACTAAGTATACATTATTAATTAATTTATTTGTTTATTTAAGTATTTATTGAGTTATCCATTACAGTTATTGGGCTCCTGAGGAATCTGACACTCTATGTGTGCTAAAAAGCGATCCTTTCCCTCTGTTCAAAATATACATGCATATGCAGTGAAATGTTAAGAGAGTCAAGTAAAGATTTAGCGAGGATGAATGTTTATTGCTACAGCTGTAGCCACCCCAACGGAACAGCGAATCCATATAACTTACTTGGGGTGAAATATTACACACACCTGCGCTAGGAATCAATTAACGCAGCTGGATTCTAAAAATTCACTCAAGCGTAAAGGAGACAAGCCAACGAGATATCTATGCAATGAAATAAATAATGTAATAAGAATAATTGTAATGATATAAATCAGCTTAGTAGAAAGATGCCAAAACGTCGAAAAGCCATGCAAAGTCAGCTATAACAATCCTAGTGCTTCTTAAAACGTCTGTACACCAAATAGGCGTATAACTACGAGAAAAATGTTTCTAAATAAATCTAATAAAATGCAGTAATCGCTCGAGGCGTTAGACTTAACGAATTGAAGTTAAAAAAGGATTCTAAAATAGGATTCGCAAAATAAAACATTAAAACCAATTTTACTTAGAGATAATGACAGTAGTCCGCTAGGCTTAACGCGTCGAATATAGCATATATAAGTAACTAAGAATGCAAATACGAATTGGACAGTATCAAACTTTTAAGAATACATCAAATGTTGTAAGACTATGCCGTCTCTGTCCCATCGTCGACGTTTTCAAAAGGCAGCGCAGGTAGGAACGTCGAACTGAAAACTTGTATTTATTTAGCTACCTATTTATTATTTATCTGTTAATGTATTCAGTTATTGGGAGCCCGATGAATCATACTCCATGGAAATGTGTGGTAAACCCGAGCCATTCCCTCTGTTAAAAATAATGCGCATGCAGTGAAATGTTAGGAAAGGTAGGTAAAGATTTATTGAGAAATAATGTTGTTCGCTGCAGCTAAAACCACCCCAACGGAAGAGAGAATCCGTATAACTTACTTGGGGTGAAAAAATTACGTACACGTGCGGGTAGGAATCAATTAACGCGGCTGGGTTCTAAAAATTCGCTCGAGCGTAAAGGAGACAAGTAAACGAGATATCTATGCAAACGTAATAAATAATGTATTAAGGATAATTGTAATGATATAAATCAGCTGAGTAGAAACATGCCAAAACGTTGAAAAGCTATGCAAAGTCTGCTATAATAATGCCAGTGCCTCTTAAAACGTTTGTACATCGATTTGGTGAATAACTACGAGAGACACGCTTCTGAATAAATCTGTTACGAGAGACTAATCCGTTCGAGGCGTTAGGCTTACCGAATTGAAGCAAAATATCACTGGAAGGAATAAAAACATAAATTATCTAACGGTCACACTCAAACGGTCCTTCGGAATAATACAGTTGCATTAAGTAGCAATACAAACTCGAAATACAGCTTGCAATAATTAAAATGCAATAAAAGGTTATACTCATATTACAGATGGCATTATGATATTATTAGTTTGCTGCAATACAAATTTGAAATATTGTTCAATGAGGTAATTACCATGAATGCACTAAGGTGAACAGTGGGTGTGACATATTCCACTTCATCCAAGCTAGCCAATCAGGGTGCAGGTAGCAGTATCGTAATAAAGGGTATAAACGACCAATCGCCACACGAGTGCGTGCGCAACGTAAAAGGGGTGGAAACTTTCTAAAGAGTATATATATACTTACAGTTAATAGCTATAGATCTTATATTATTTAATTTTTAGTTACTAGATACATAAGATGACAAGTTAAAACTCTACTCTAAGTTTAATAGTTTATAGCGAAAGAAGCAGAAGCATAAACTTAAGGATGTGTGCAAACAGGTTACAGCCAGAATGGAAATTTTGGGAGGGGGTGCTGAGGTAACAAAACAGTGAACCGAGTGAATAAAACAGCACATCAACAACTGAAACGTAGCAGACAGCATCAACATGAATGAAGGTAAGCAATATGCATATGTCTATGTACAGTAATTTCCACGTAATGAATCGAAGCGTTGAATAATATGCGTGAATTTATATTTCCAGAATCGATTCTTCACGATTTAAATCAGCTTGCGGAAGGAGGTTCCTATCTCCCGACGAAGAAGTTACGAGAGATTTCCCGAGACGTGCCACAAGCCATACACGATGTCAAAATCGTGAAGACGAGATACGGTGATAGAGTCGTACTTAAGCTGCAAGAATGCCAGGTTTTTTTGCCCGAGAGATTTAAGAAGATGACAGCAGCTCAAGTGGATGCTGTTAATCAGGGTGGTTGGAGTTTCGTGTATTCCGGTGAAGAAACTCTGGAAAATTGATTCAAGAAGCACAAATTAACTTTTTAAAACAGTCGGGAGTAACCAGTGAAGGTAAGACTTTACAAAAAAAAACTAAAATCGTGCTGCACTACTGCTATGAAGTGTCAATCTCTTGATGTCAAATATTTCAGTGTAAGTTAAAGTAATTAGCGTTAATCTGTTAATATTTGTGAATGGAATACCTAACGAATTAGTCATTCTATATAAAAGGCAAATCGATAAGAGTAATAATGCAAGCAAATTTAACGTTTTAAGAGTCATTAATGCATATCTGCAGCCAATCGACGGGAAGTTGAGGAATTCAATTAACTAATTAAACAGCCAGTAGCCATATACAAATGAGTATGTTGTGATGATGCATTATGTATAACGTTTTTTTTTTCAGGGAAACATGTTACGTGTATAATCTTATTTCTTTTCCAGAAAACATGTTACGTAAGTCAGGATAAAATTTCAATAAAATACAGAGGTGCAATTTAAAAAAAAAATTCAATAAAAGACAGAGGTGCAATTTAAAAAAAAATCCATATTAGGGAATGCAGTACTCTGAATGTTCTAAATCTTTGTTATTCAAAAGATACAGTTATCATTTAATTCCACTGCAAATAACATGCAACTTATTTCTTTTAAGGAAAACATGTTACTTAAATCAAATTCAAAGTTCAGCAATGTTAATAAAGTAATCATTTTAAAGCTTAAAAATATAGCATTGCCATGAGTGTTCAAATGTTTATTATTTTAAAAGTGTAATTATTCGTGTTTTCTGACATGTTTAATCCATAATTTCAGGAGGTGTAACGAGTCGCAAGAGACCGGGCATGCAAGATATTCAAGCAAGTAGTGCAAAGCAGGCGAAACGCAACGACAAAACATTGGAATGCATTACTGTAGAATCAGCGTTCCAGCACAGGATCTTCACAGGTACAATAAAAAATTCTATACACGAGCTAGATCCATCAACGTTCTTGAACTTGTGCAAACCCCTTGTTACCAGTGAAATCCAGAAGGCCATAAGAACTTACAAATCAGGAATTAAATTAGCCGGTACTTTAACATGTCAATATATAATAACTTCACCCGATAATGAAACAGTTGAATCGATTAATTTTAACAGTAAGATGGATGCTATATTGCAATCGACAAACAAATCTGAATGGTATGAAATTAAACTGAAACAGCCTATAATCACCCATCTAGAAAATTTTGAAACAAAAGCCAGTTCGAAAGCGCTTTACAGGATAGATTCGCTAACTTTATACGCATGTCAGTACGATCCGTTAAACGCAGGTTGCTTTAAGCCGCTGCCATTGTGGATAAAATCAAAGAGAGCTGTCGTGAATATTCGGAATACTGACTTTAAATGTTTTGCATATTGTATGCTGGCAGCAAAATATCCAGCTCGCCAGAACAGGCATAGAGCTAGCACGTACAGTAAATATGATATATATCGCGAATTCAATTTTAAAGGAATAAACTTCCCCGTCGCCCTTCATGACATTGAATTATTCGAAAAGCAAAATCATGATATCTCGGTGAACATATACGGGTTAGAGAGAGAATCCATTATCATCTTATATCAGACGAGGGAGCAAAAGATAAACCATGTGAATCTTCTAATGATCAATTCGCATTATTCTCTCATAACCGATATGTCGCGTCTAGTAAGTAAGCAGATATCCAAACATAAAAGTAAAAAATTTGTGTGTGAATCTTGTAATGCATGGTTTTCGACTGAAGTTATTCTGAAGAAACATAAACTGAGATGTATGAAATGTCAAATTATTAGCATGCCTCGCGAAGGAATAAATGATGTTATCGAGTTTCAGGCTTACTCAAAATGCGTTAAAGTCCCTTTTGTGATATACGCTGATATCGAGAGTATGTTAATAAAAGTGCCATCGTGTCAGCCCGATGCGATGCATAGTTGGACACGTGATATGCACGTGCACGAGGCGATATCCGTTTCGTTGCACCTGGTCTGCAGTTATGACGAGACACTAACAAAATTCAAAATATTTAGAGGTTCGCATGCAGTTGAAGAGTTTCTTAGAGAATTAACTGTGATTGCCGAGGATGTGCTTAGGATATACGGTGATGTGACAGAGATGCATATGAGTGATGAGGATGAATTAAATTTCAGAAATGCAGTCCAGTGTCACGTATGCAAAAAGGATTTCGATTCTGACTCGATTAGGGTGCGTGACCACGATCATCAGACCGGATTATATATAGGGGCTGCTCATAAATCATGCAACCTCAATAGAAAAACGCCAAACTTTATCCCGATATTTTTTCATTGCCTATCAAAGTATGATTCGCATTTCATAGTAAAAAAGTTATCGTATGACAATGAACCCATTACATGTATTTCGCAAACATCAGAGAATTATCTGTCATTTAGTAAAAGATACACATCTAATGGTAAATCAATATTCCTCAGATTTCTTGATAGCTACCGCTTTCTGGATTCTAAACTGAGCGATCTTTCTGATATGCTAGAACCTCAAGATTTTCGGTACACAAATAAGATGTACGTTGATCCTAAGCAACGTTTGTTAATGCAACGGAAAGGTATTTTCCCATATACATATTTAGATTGCAAGGAAAAATTAAATGATTCCAAATTACCTCCTCAAGAGTGTTTTGATAATATAAGCAATGATGATTACATGCACGCATGCGCGGTATGGAGAGAATTTGGTATACAAAATCTCGGTGAATACTCTGATCTTTATCTCAAGACGGATACGATCTTATTAACAGACATCTATGAAAAATTCCGAAGTTTAAGTATCGATATGTATGGCTTAGATCCTTGTCATTACTATACAGCTCCTGGCCTATCATATGACGCAATGTTACGAACGAGCCGCGTGCAAATATCGCTGATTACCGATCAAAATATGCTGGAATTTTTCGAATCTGCGATTAGAGGCGGTATCTGCACTGTATCAAAACGTTATTCCAAAGCAAATAATAAATACATATCTGCTTACAATGAAGCGGAATCGATTAAATACCTATCATACTTGGATTGCAACGGACTTTATTCACACATTATGACTGGGAAAGCTTTACCGTATGCTCAATTGAGATGGTTAAACGATAACGAAATTAATTCTATAGATTTTTTGAGCATCAGACATGATTCAGATACAGGTTATGTTTTAGAAGTAGACCTGGAATATCCGGAGAACCTTCACGAGTTGCATAACGACTTGCCATTATGTCCGCAGAGTGAGATAGCTCCGGGTGATAATTACAAAAAGTTACTTGCAACGTTGAATCATAAGGAAAAATATATATTACATTACAGAAACTTGCAGCAGTGTGTAGAGCTCGGTTTGAAAATGAAGCGTATACATCGAGCGGTATCCTACAAACAATCCTTTTGGCTTAAGACGTACATTGATTTAAATGCTGCTAAACGTATTGAAGATAAAACAAAATTCGGTCAAAATTTATGGAAGAAAATGAATAATTGCGTATATGGTAAATTTATTGAGAACGTCAGACGTTACAATTCCTTTCACCTAGCGAGCAATTGGAAACAGGCAAGAAAGTTAATATCACGACAGACATTCATACGATACGTAATTTTTGACGAGAACCTTATAGGACTCGAACTGGTAAGGGAAGAAATTAAGATGACGAAACCGATTTATATAGGACAGGCCATTCTAGATCTTTCAAAACACTTGATGTATAATTTTTATTATAATATTTTGAAGAAACAGTTAAAAGATGTTATGTTGAATTATACGGATACCGATGCATTTCTGTTTGAAACCAGTAGTGACATTTATGAATTTATTAAATCTAATATACATCTCTTCGATACATCTAATTACCCGATCGATAATGTGTACGGTATTCCGTTGATGAATAAAAAAGTCGCTGGTCTATTTAAAGATGAATTATCGGGTAAAGTTATGACAGAATACGTAGGTTTACGTTCAAAATTGTATTCATATCGATACGATGGCAAAACGGTCAAGAAATCTAAAGGCGTTACGAGTGATGGCATGCGGTGCATAACGTTTGAGGATTATCTATCCTGTGTAAATGATATGACAGCCGTACGTCATGCTAAACAGACGTGCTTTAGAAGTTATAAGCACGTTGTTCGAACCATCGAGAGTAATAAAGTTGCTCTTAGAGGATTCGACACGAAGCGATTTATACAGGAAAATTCACATGAAACCTTGGCCTGGGGTCATCATTCTGTACCATTGGATAAGTAATCGTATAAAAAATATGTGAAAAAATCTTGTAAAAAAGTTGACAATGTATTTTAAAGCTAGCAAAAACATGTGAAATAATTTGCTTTTTAATGATTTGACACAAATATTTAATTTTTCAACATGTGTACATGCAGCAGTGCAAGCGTGATTGAAGTAATGCTTTTTGTGATTTGAGATAAATCTTTACACTTTATAAAACTTATGTACATGAGTCATGATGTCATTTTAAGCAAGTCTTGAAATACGTTGTCAAGTTTTGGTGCTCATTCATTGCTTTGAGTTGCTGATGGTATGTATAAATACCTTTGGAGGACTATAATCCCGCTTATGTATGGGGATATAATATGATATATAATATGAGATTATTGCATCTCTCAATTCCTTAAAAGAGGTAACAATTAATTTTAAACTTATGTTTAAGGACTTTAACGTGCATAATACTTAATTTGTTTTATGTATACATGCATATTGGGATAAAGCTATAATTTGGACAGGTGTTTACTATTCTATTGAAGCGTCGTTAATTTCTTTTTTTTTTAAAAAAAAGTAACCATTAATTTGAACTTAGATTTAAGGATTTTTCAAGTGTAAGACACTCAATTTGTGTTTATGTATGCACGCACATTGAAACTTTTTAAAATGTAAGCACCATTAACCATTAACTTTACCGGATATTGATTGGATAATATTATAATTACGGTGCTGGGGACTACATTTTCGCTAGTACGCATCTTTAAAATGTAAGCATCTATTTGAACTTGGATGTAAGGAGTTTTAACATGTGAAAATACCTAATGTGTTTATGTATGCATGTGTACTGAAGCTCATTTTATAAAGAATGTGAGCATTATTCTCTATTAAATTGAAGTTAATTTAGGGGGTTTTAACCTGTTGTGGATGCATTATCTCTACAGGATTTATTTAGAATAAAAGTATGGTTTCTTGGGATGGGTTACAATTCTGCTTATATATGTATGTTTTAAGAAAATATATACATTATTCACTATGAACTTTGAACTTAGGTGTAAGGAGTTTTAACCTGTTGTCGATGTATTATATATAGAGAATTTAGTTGGGGTAAACATATAATTTTGGGGGGACTGCATTTCTGATTATGTTTGTAGGTATATTGAAATTCTTTTGAAGATTAAACATTAATTTGCACTAATATTAAAAGAATTTAACATGTAAAACACTTTACTTTTATTTATATGCACATGTATTGAAGCTGTTTAAAACACAGTGTAAGCATTATTTTTAGAGGATTTAGTTGTGATGTTCTACTGAAAAATTTCTGTTTATGTAGCCACGTATACTGAAACTATTTAAAAAATATAACCATTATGTTTAGAGGATTTAGCTGGAAAGGAATTATAAAATAAAAACACTAAATTTTGGGGAAAATATCTTGTGTATTTATTTATTTATTTATCAATAAAACATACATTCCTTTTTACACAATATCCTTAACATCGATCCATTCCTTTGTAGGAAAACTCAGCCACTTAACGTACGCACGATTACCACGTCGGCGTATCACTCTCTCAACAAGGTATACATTAGGATGGCGTGTTTTTAGTAGTTCGTGACCATAAAAACCGCCCTGTATTTCATTTCCTTCTGCATCCTCCAGAAAATAGACAACTGGGTTAGTATTCCTTGCACGAACAATCCGAAAGATCTCCGTACTCCAATTGGCCGTGTAACCTTTCTCAAGTAGTCCCTTGTACCTGGAAATCCTTACACGATCACCGACATGAAAACTCCTTGCATTCCTTTTCTCTCGACGTTCACGCCCTCCATAACGATATACACTAAGGAGCAGATCGTTGTTGCTGACGTCACGGGGCTTCATGCGAATCGTCGTATGGTAGGTATTGTTGTATGAATCGATGATTCTAGGTAGCATTTGTAACCACTGATGCGAACCCTGAATCAGGAATTCTCTATGCATGTTCATTTTAATTGTTCTAATCAACCTTTCCACTGCTGCAGCCTTGATGCTACTGAAAGTACTGTAATGATTGATTCCATTCCTAAGCATTAATTGCCTGAAATGGCGATTGTAAAACTCCTTCCCATTATCACTTTGAACGTTCTTAGGAGGTGAATTCAACTCTGATAGGATACCGTGCATAGCTCTTGTCACGCTAATGCCACTTTTATCTTTCAATGCTCGTGCATAAGCCATTTTAGAATAGAAATTAATAGCAATAAGAATATACTTATAATTTCTATTTTCTTTTGCATAAGGTATCATTTCAATAAGATCTATTTGTAGTAGATCATTAAGACCTTTACTTATTATTTTACGGCGTAAGAAGCGCCTTCTTGCCGGCGAGTGTAATTCGCTTGCTATGACACGTTTAATCATGCTATGATTTTCGAGTTTTTTAATTCTGTGATTATTTCCTGAATCTCTGCTGAATGGTTAAAGTTACCCGCATCCCTCGATGCAATGAGTAATCTCAATCTGTCTATTAGAACGTTGGGATCGGTCCAATAGATGTAATCCAGTTTTCTGCCGGGTACGTGCTCCTTCCAGTAGAGAGCCGAGCCCGTGCGACTGGAAACAAGATCTCGAATAATATTGCGATACTTGTAACCGCGGCTTGCTCTTATACGCCCGCTCCTAGCGTATCCCTGCCTGTAAACCTGAGTATTCTGCAATATCTGCGAATAGGCGTCCAGATCTTCTTCGGTATATGATGAATTGAGCGGCGATCGCTTGAAGAGCAATTCGTACAATCCAGGACTTGCATCGTAGCTCTCTTGCCCTATCTGAATACCGTCATCGGTGAAATCGATAGTTTTATTCCCTAGTTTATATTCTCCATCTTCATACCGCACGCCGTAGGTGGCATCCATGTCGCTGGAGCTAGCGGTTCGAACCTTCTTCAGGTACTCTGCAAGTAGATCATCCTCCTCCTCATCCCCATCCTCTTCTGCATCGTTAACGACTGGTTTTGACTTGTCACGATCCCTGTCGGCTATAACCTTCAAGGGCTCGGTTACAGGCTGGAGAACCTCGGACATGACGCGGTGAGTTTCGAACTTGAGACCTTTCAGGGAGCGTAACTTTTCTCGTATTGCCCTACTGTGACGAGCGATTGATTGTTTGAGACTTATACCTTCGGCATCCATATTGTACTGAATGTATAATTAACCTACTGCAGATATTTTATATGAAATTATAATTTCTATACTTAACATGTGACCATCCTTAGCACGTTCCACTGGTGCTGTGAAAGTGAGTAAATCACCAGTTCGAATAGGGACAGGATACCTTTCAACTAATTTATCGTTTATTGCAAACATTGTGTCATGCGCCGTATGAGGGTGTATTGATGAAAGCATAGAACAAGAAATTACATTCCCATTTCCTGGAGACTTGTAGAATTCGAGACCCGAGGATAACGTATACCTTAACGAGGGACCTCTAAAGGGTCGTGTATGCAGTGAAATGATGAACTGACCTTTCAGTTGTTGTAACATGCCGTTTACGATATGTCTCGTCTGTATTTTCATGTTGTCAATATCGTTCACTGCACTGGTTAGATTCTTATCCAGTTCCGTCTGTCGCTCGGTTATATCTTTCACGGCCTTTTCCACCGCTGTAGATATAGTTTCGGCAACGGTTGTTATCGTTCTAGTTAAACCGGTTTGCAGTTCATTCTGTTTCTGTATATAGAACCGATTAACATATTTCATGGTTGCAGCATCGTTATCCTGTGCAGGATCGGCTATATCCTTTAATCGTTTCATTCGAAATGATAGATTAGCATCAGACTCTAGAATTGGCATTCTGGCATCTATATACTTTTTATTGATAACATCGTGATCGTCAATGGGATCCAATAGAACTTTCATCCTTATAGCATCCAGAATGACATTGTTATCCGAATCACGTTTAAATGCATATTTTGTTAAGTATTCCATTAGATGTTCATATTGGAGGTCGAGGGATTTTTGTATGTGATTCCTAAGCATAGCTTCAAACTGGCCCATGCGTTGATATGAAGCCTGTTCGCTGAAGATCTGCATTCGACTCTCGACATCACTCGTACACGCGTCCACATAGCTCTTAGTTGACGCGTCATCACTTTCCTCAGGATCGTGAACGTTGCGCAATCGCTTTCCCTTGAATTGATAGTTTCCCGATCCATCTCTACTTATGGTATACCGGTTAATCACGCCCCGGGAGGGTATGACTCTCCGAGATCCGAACCTATCGATACTCATGACTACAATGAAGGATGCGCGTTATTTATTCACTCTGATAAAGATGTCGAAACCGTGACGGTAGCGTCCTTCGTTCAAAGGGAACTCGGGTACTATGACAACGAAAGGTCGCGAGTTCGATCCGTCATTACTCTCCCAAACTTGTTTACACATGTCCTTAAATTCCGCATACGTCATATCTGTGTTTACGTAATCATCATATATATGCTTTAAGTTGAGGTTATCCTGTCTGAAGAGCACGATCATATTTGCATTATCTCTAATTAAATGTTTAGGCACCTTCGCATATGACTGTGCTAAGTATACGGCATCGACATTGCGATGTCTACCCATGCTGTAATATGACGCTATTTTTCCATGCTTCTCATTTATGACATCATCGAATACGAATATGGAGTTTCCTCGGGCTTCGGATGGTTGAACCACCTTCTCGCCATCCTCGAACGTGAAAACTCCAATATCGGGTATGGTTTTTAGCACCTTGAGCAAATACTGGTATTTCGGTTGGTGCAACGATTTTGAATATATGTAGAGATTCTCGAACCTAAGACCATTTTCATGGATGAGCAAGTTCAGTAGAACGTTCGTCTTTCCAGCATTCGAACTACCCAAGAGGAGTGCTCTGACGTTGCACGGGAAGAGCGCGCCGTGTCGTCCTTTGCGTATGTCGTTGTCGAAATCGAGCACCTGTATAGGCAACTTGCACTTTTGCTTCACTACTTCCATATCGCAACTAAACATATAAATCATAACGTTTGCTTTTTTATTTCATAGTAAGCCATGAACTCTGCAGGCGTAAAGAAGGGATCCGGAATCCTTAATTCGCTAATTAATTCTCTTCCGTTTGAGGCTCATTTACCAGGGTACCGATTCTGTGGACCTGGAACGAAACTACATAAGCGTCTGCAGAGAGGGGATTCTCCCAGAAACGCTTTGGACTCAGCCTGCCTCGCTCACGATCTCGCTTACGCCACTCATCAGGACGCAGATTCGCGACGTTTGGCCGATAAGGAACTCGTTGAAAAGGCTTGGAGTCGAGTAAAGTCTGCTGACGCATCTTTCGGCGAGCGAGTTGCAGCCCGACTTGTAACAGCCATCATGAAGGGGAAAGTTGCCATGGGCGCCGGAATGCGTAAGCGACGCAAGAGGATCATACCGAGCCCTCGAGGCGGTTTTTTACCTCTGATCCCGCTTTTGGCGGCTTTGGGCGCTGCAGGTAGCCTAGCCGGTGGCGCTGCTCAGATCGCCACGGCTGTGAATAAGAAACGTTCCGCGGAAAGACAGCTAGCAGAGTTGAGTCGTCACAATCAGAGCATGGAGGGTTTAGCTAGGGGTAAAGGCATTCGACGTAAGAAGCGCAAGGGCCAAGGATTGCATCTTCGTGCAAAAAACTCGGGGCGAGGCCTGTATTTATCCCGGAAAAAGCCCTAAGTGCTGCAGAGATCGATGCCTATGCACGACGACTGCGCATTCCTCATTTTAGAGGTGTGTACATGATAGACAACTTACCTTCACGTCCTCGACATGTAGAAAGGATTATCGTAAATTTGGATATCTCGCGTAACCCGGGAACACACTGGGTTGCGATACGCAAGGATGGAGATGTTGCATTCTACTTTGATAGCTTCGGTAATCTAAGACCACCGAAACAGATTGAGTCCTACCTCGAGGGTGTTAAACTCATGTACAACACCAAGAGGTTTCAGAATTTTGGATCTGTGATTTGCGGTCATCTGTGCCTGCAGTTTCTCTTATAAAACGGATTTACCGACTTGAATGTTTGATCAAAATGAGTTACACAATCACCGTGAGCGGTTCGAATGCCAGCTTCTCTAGCTTTCTCAACCCGCCTCTTCATCTGGATCCGAATGGACTTTACGAAATAGCTCTATTGAATTTCGAAACCTTTTATTCCATTCCTAATGTGGATGAGAGCAACAACTTATTCCATTTCGCTCGTAATGACAAGAACGAGAGTATCGAGATTCCTCCTGGAACTTACGAATTAGATGATATCGCGCATTTTCTCAAGGGAGCCCTCGACGTCGAAGACGGGTTTATCTTACGTGCTAATAATAATACCATGAAGTCTGAGATAAAATGCCCATATACTATCGACTTTACTCAAGACAGATCAATTGGCTCTCTTCTCGGATTCAAAGCACAGCGTTTGATTCGACCGAACGTGATGACTGAGTCTGATGATTTGGTGAACATCTTCAAAGTTAGCATCATACGCATCGAGTGCAGCCTAGCCACGGGATCCTTCATTGACGGTAAACACGGTCATTCTCTGTACGAGTTTTTCCCGTCGGTTCCTCCCGGTTACCACATTTCGCAAGAACCATCTAGCCCTATATATCTACCAATCATCGATACGAATCTCATTGATCATCTCAACATTAGAGTGGTAGATCAGAACGGTGACGTGCTCGACTTCAGGAACGAAACCATAACCGTAGGATTACACATACGTCGCAATGGGAATAAATTTTAAGCATCGTTCCTATATTAAGAAGCCTCTTTCGAGATTGGGCTATACTCGCTCATTGACAGGGCGTCCGATCACGTCGTCTAATCGAAGGTTCCTCGAGGCTTTGGGATTCAAAGTGCTATAATGGATGTCCTCGATGTAACAGGAGTACCGACCTTTGATGATAAGATTAGTAAAGAGGAGGAGCACGTCTTCCTGCCATACAATACATCGGCTCTTGACGCGAACGATGAAATTAGAATACCGTGTCAAGCAGAAGATTTGTACACTCTTCCTAGTAGAAGTTATCTCTACATAGAGGGCTCTCTCACCAAAACAAGTGGCGGACCCTCCTCCTCAAAGCTGACCAACAATGCCATGGCATTTCTGTTTGACGAAATTCGTCTAGATATGAACGGCATTACTATAGACAGAACCAGGAATCCGGGCATTTCTTCAACGATGCGCAACTATGCATCTCTGAATGCACTGGAATCCGATCGAATGCAGAATGCCGGATGGACCTATCCGGGAGTTGACGTCGACATTGTGAATTCAAAGAATGGTGTCTTCAATGCTGTAGTTCCTCTTTCGATGCTGCTGGGCTTTGCAGACGATCACAAGGAAGTCATTCTCAATAGCAAATTTGAACTGGTTCTCATTAGATCTAAAGATTCTAATAATTGTATATCGGGCAACGAACCAGCTATTATTCAACTAACTAGACTCGAATGGAGGATGCCCGTTCTTCGACTTTCAGATGGAGAGCGAGTCGAAAAACTTAAACTCGTCAAATCCGATAAGCCACTGCACGTAGCCTTTCGAACCTTGGACCTTCACACTCAACCTGCGGTACCGCAAACTAAGGCCTTCACCTGGAACATTGCAACTACAACGAAACTTGAGAAACCTCGCTTCGTCATAGTCGGTGCACAAACCGACAGACTGAATAAGCTTAGTAAGGATTGCTCACTCTTTGATCACTGCAACATCACCAATCTGAAGCTTTACCTCAACAGCGAGTGTTATCCTTATCATGATATGAACTTGGATTTTGGAAACTCTAAATTTGCATCTCTGTATGATCAGTATTCGAAATTTCAATCATCCTATTATGGAAAAGAAAATTACCCACTTTTGAAGAGAAGTGACTTTCTGAATTATGCACCGCTCTTTGTCATCGACTGCTCGCATCAGCCTGAGGAGACCGTGACCGGGGCCGTGAATGTGAGACTGGAAGTTCAAGCCTCATCTAACTTTCCTGCACATACATCATTATATTGCCTGATTATTCATGATAAATTGTTCACCTATAAACCACTAACGCATGTTGTTCAATCTATCATATAAGGATGTAATTTTGTGGAAATAAAAAAGAAAACGAAACTCAAATTTATGTTATCTTTTTATTGATTTTAACATACATTTCCTTAACCTTTTCCCTGTCACTCCTACTTTTTGCATCGTATGAACACATTGATTTATATATGTCATGTAATTGAAATAAGTTTCTTTCAATATATGGGATTAGTCTCTTAAGTCCTCTTATGGCAATGCTATTTAGATTTATGCTGTTTAAGTTTAAGCACGTATTCACAAACGTTACTTCATTCACTTTATTCATGCACAGTAATATATTGTACGCATATATTATATTCTCACTGTATGACACTTTTGGATGCTTACCATCTTTCAAGTAAGTTTCCAACGCATCCATATTTTGCTTTATTATTAGCCAGTCTTTCTTTGTGATGTATACAAAAGTTTCATCTGTAGCTCTGATATAGAGGGATGGGAGTTCATGGTATAAGCCTATGTTCACACGGTGCCCGGAGTTGATGGGGATGTCGTCTACCATGAACACACTATTCGCCATCACTCTTTGTCACCTCTTCAGGAGCGGGGGCCATGGGTTCGAACATCATTATTATAAAGCTGTCCTTGTCGAAGATCCTCTTCTTCTTGAGCACCCTCGGCTTACAGCTCTTCTTCTCTGCTTTCTTGTCGGACCTGCGAACATGCACGGCTATGAGGATACGAATTATTACACGCTTTTATATTAAGTGTGACGTTTTCTTTTTACTCACTTTTCTTTATCTAGTTCTTTGGACGGGCCGGCTTGTTTCTCGTCACGGATTGGAGGTGTTATGTCTTCACCTTCCAAGCTTCTGTAATTACACAATGAGAGAAATCTTTTTTTACCCGTACACAAAACACTATAGCTCACTAATTTCCAGTGCTTTTTCTTTCCACTTACCTGAGATATACCTTGCACTGCATCCCACACTTGCCGTATGAAGTGATTTTGTCATGATGTGCAGGATTCTTGCAGACGGTTTGATGAGTCTTTCCATCACACATTTCCTCGTGATGATCCATCCAGTGTTGCTGCATGCTCTCGTAATCTTGCAGATGTTCCCAGAAGTTGATATCGCTCTCCACTCTACTTGTTTCGCTGCTCATCTTGCTGAGTGTTAGATGACAACTGACAGATGGAAGTGATCGATCGCGCACCCTCCCTGCAGTACATTGGTGCACTGCTACGGATTCATCTGCTCACGGAATCGGTTTGCATTCCTTATTGCGTCGTGTAGGAGGGGAGGATCCATAGAGTGTTTGATTCCTACGGCTCCCGATAATAAAATCAATACTTACTGATTTAAATAACTACACTCGACGCGTTCCTTTTTGCAAATGTCGACAAAGGTGAAGGCGATTGACAATTCAGTCTTACAGCATTCACATATAAATAACATGCATCACCCCTATTGCAGGAGTGCCGGGGGGGGACGGAGCGGTGTGTGTGTGTGTGTGTGTGTGTGTGTGTGTGTGTGTGTGGGTGTGTGTGTGTGTGTGTGTGTGTGTGTGTGAATACTGAAATCCATTCACATTTTTTTTCAGTAATTACATTCATCAGTTAATTACATTTCACATACATACAACAAAATGACACGATTGCCCTTGCAGGCTTGGGAGAGATGCGTCGTTGTCGTCTTCGTCGTCGTCGTCGTCGTCAAGCTCCTGGAGGGGGAGGGGGTGGCACACGAACGCCAGCACATCAATATATATATATATTTTTTAAACACACATTTCTACTCGACTTTCAAGGCTCGGATTTCATTAACACGTGACACACGTGTTACTACACAACCAACCCTTCGATATTTTAACATGGGGATTCTAACACAACCAACACACAACCTCTTCGATATTTGGACAGGCGGATTTCGCGTCGAGTTTTAACAAGGGGGTTTCAAAAACAGCTAACGCAGGTGTTTTTAAATCCCCACAAATCAACTACTCCGGATTTTTGTGGAAAAGTCATCTTCAGCAACGAAGCCCCCTCTGTTAACAAACAAAATTGCCGCTATTGGAGCAATCACAATGCAATACAGATTCAAGGACGACTGCTTCATCTTCTAAGGATTACTGTGTGGTGTGAATTTTGGTACGGTGGAACTATTAGTCCATATATTTTCCAAGCCGAAGATGGAGTAGCTCTCACTGTCAATGAAGAAAGACACCGGGCTCTTATAAGGTACTATTTTTGACCTCAGGAATTATAGATGTTTATTTAAGATCTCAGAAACATCTGGTTCCAACAAGATGGTGCCACATGTCATACTGCTCTCGAAACAATCGATCTTTTGAAGGAGAGCTTCTCGTGTGGTGATATGAACTGGCCCCCGAGATCATGTGATTTAACACCGTTGGATTACTTCTTGTGGGTTTATGCTAAATCTTGAGTTTATACTAACAAGCCAGTAACAGTAAATGCTCTTATCAACAACATCACGCATGTTATTCGTGAAGTGTGGCCTAATTGACGTTTTTCTGTCATTGAAAATTGGATCAACCGTATACGCGCAACCCAACGAAGTTGAGGCCTCACTTAACTGATGTTCTCTACCACATTATGTTCCAAAACAAAACAAAAGACGAATAAATAAACTTCTATCATTTATAGAACGTGTTTTAACTTCAAAGATAGGATACTGTTGTTTTAAGACCGTTTATATATCTATTATGTGTTTCAAATGGGAAGGCGTTTGTCCTTGAGCGCTACTAGGTGAGCAACCAATCGGAGTCCTGCGCTGTTGTATTGCATTCCCGCTAAGTGGTGTGTGAGGAGCGCCAACCTAATTGTTCTGTATGAAATACTATTCGCGCTAAGACAAATATTCAGATTTTGCCAAAACTGATCCATGTGGAAGGTAGAGAGTAATGTATCTAACATAACCATGAAAACCCTATACTTTCAGCTCAAATAGTTTTTCTACTACAAATACATAAACCACTATTATCTGTATTATAACAATAAATCGCGACGTAAGCACTGTATGAATATCATTATTGGTTGACATGTATCCGTGTACGTACATTTTTAATTACTCAGAACTGAAACGTAAATGTTTGACATGACCTGATAAAAGAATTACTTTGAATAAGTCAATTCGAGCGAGAGGAAACAATAAATTTCCAGCTGCCCTGGCAGAACGATCTGGTTACATTATATCTTTGTTTATGAATTGTTCATAATCTCTATTTACTCTAGAGAGTTCAAAGTGGTTGGTATGTATGTACATATTCTTTTCAGTACACAGAACTGAAATTTAAACTACTGCATGACGTGATAAAAGAATTACTGTGAATAAATCAAGGTGTTAAATTCGAGAAAGAGCAAACACTTCATTTCCTGCTAGCCTGTGGAATGCTGTATGCTTATGTTTATGAATGAATGCTGGATAAGAAGTGTTTATTTACTCTGGAGAGTTCAGATCAATATCATTCAGTTGCTCTTTAAACAACAGTAGAGTAAGAGTTAAATAGTGCATTGGCTTCTTGCTGTGAATTTAGTAGCGAGTCAAAAAGGCAATTATTGCGAAGTCAGGCTCGAAGTATTGAGGAATATATAAATCAGCTCGATTTCAAAAATGCTCAACGGCTTACTGCTGAAGCGTGTGGTGTAGGTATAACAAGTGTGTCCCGCATATAGATTAGTAAAGCAGGTAATTCATAAACTATAATTATAGTTATAGTATTTAAAATATACATAATTTGCGAAAATGCTTTTTCCAAATTTGATTTTGGCAACTGCATCATTGTAAAACTTTGTAAAATATAATTCGCTTACCCTTACATCTAGCGCCAAGCAGACCTGCATGTTGTATGAGTGTGCGAGAGAGAGGAAAATATAAAAAGAGTGGGGTAAGAAACTGGCAACGCTGAGTGTGATACGGCATTTGATTAGCTGGACCCCAGAACCCTTCCCATTTGAAACACATAATAATGCTTTGCATTCCTATAGTATTAAATCAGTAATTTAAAGTCAGTGGCAAAGCGTGCAATAAAGCGCTGAAAGCACCGCTTACCCAAACATTTCAGAATGTTTTATATTTTATTTGCTCTGCATACACATTCAAAATTTATTCGCAAACATCCGCGGTGTTGCAGACAATTTGACAGTTGCTTAGATTAGAGAGATCAGTTCGGCGAGGTCAATAAAAACTGAATATTTCCGTATTTACGCATTCGTAATCTTGAATATCAGTTTTCGTAGCAACCGCGACTCTTCGATAGTCAGGACGCACTGATAGATTTTATCACTTGGGAGCTCTGTAGCGTGTGAAGAACAGTTTATTTTTTGTTTTATGTGGCGCTTTTAAATGCAACTGTATATACATTTCAATAGTACTAGAAATAGTATTTTACGTAGATTGGTATTTAGTTATGATTATTAGGAAACTATTGTGAAGTT
This sequence comes from Mantis religiosa, assembly GCA_030765055.1. Taxonomy (NCBI): domain Eukaryota; kingdom Metazoa; phylum Arthropoda; class Insecta; order Mantodea; family Mantidae; genus Mantis; species Mantis religiosa. Next base: position 54,224,740 of record CM060948.1, on the reverse strand, counting down.
TTAAATTTTAGCAAAAGTGTTTGCATTGCATACTTTCTCTATTTTAGGTCAAAAGTTAACGCGGTGTGTGCAGGCTGTAGAAAAATTTGGAACGTTTGAGTAGAGAGGGGAAGCAGGAATGTGTCTGCCTGTAGTGTGGGGAGTCCTGCAATTCAAGAAGGGCCTAAGTGTGACTGTACAGTAGGAAGAGTACTAAAGAGTAGCCTTAGTTCTTTCAGTCATTACACTCTCTTATTTTTATGAAAATTATTATTTAGCTTCTCTCGCTTTGAAAGTGACGCCTGCCCGCCTCGGTAGCGTAGATGGTAGCGTGTCGGCCTCACGCTCAAGAGGTCCTGAGTTGCAATCTCGGTCAGGGTGAGTTACCTGGATAAGGTTTTTCCGGTTTTTTCCATTATCCTGAAAGACGAATGTCGCGTAACTCTAAGCTCTATGGACCCTGGGCTCATTTGAGCATCATTTCACCCATTCCATTCATCGCCCGATATGACTTAACGTTGGAGGACGTAAATTACAACAACAAAAGGTCACGCCTTGCCACTGTTGAAAGTGCATTATTCCTCTACACCATATTCATGTATTTTCTGAACTCTGTTTAATTTTACTCATTTTGGGGAACTTCGGAAAACAAATGTTTTCTATCAATTATCCTATCATGTATGTAAGTCAATTGAACGGATTTCATGAAACAGAGCACACCACTTCATTTAATTCATTATAGCTTCAACAATAAGCATTTATCCAAATATATCTAGTTTGGCCAAATAGTGGATAGCAGGATCCTGTGAGGAATTTATCCCATGCTACCATGTTTTAGGACACTGCTAGGTGGAACTATAAAACCTTGTGCTTTTAAGCATGTTCTAATTTTTTACAGCGTTATTACATTGTGTTCTACCACAGATATAAACATACTTTAAATTAAGTAAAGCTCTAATGAACAAATGAATTAGTATTTATTTTATTTTCCAGGATTATACTTTTGAAAGAAAATATGCTTTCTGTCAGTTTTGCAATTGTTGATGCAAGTACTAGCGTTTTCGGAGAAAGATTACTGTTAGAGTTTGGACATATTAATAAGGCTTAGCGCTTTTATGAAACATATGCTCTTGTGCTACGGGTGCTGGGATGCTACCGTTGAACTACTTGTGAAGGGTAGTGACAAAATGTTTACAGCCGCTCTTTACACTGACTGCTGTAAAACAAAAGTGAAGGGGTATGTCTGTGTTTGCTTATTTCCTCGCGGCGCTATATCTTCTCTTAAGCATCCTCGCCTCTACTGTGTAGCTGTAGTGAAGTATAAATTCTGTAGCTCAAGAGACGTGTCATTAATATGGTGTCCGTGGCCAGCCAGTGTAGCGTAGTAGAATTGCTTGTCTTTTTGTATAATAGACCATTCTCAGTTAAGTGTTATCAAATGTTAAATAGCCATAAATAGGGTTTGTGCATTATTCATAGAATCGGCATTCAATTTATATGGATGTTCAGCGAAAAGTATTGTTGCGTATAAGGTCTGAACAAGATTTGGGAAATATTTTAATTATTGTAGGTTCACATTTCATTTCGTGGTAAGCTCCAGGCTTTAGCAGGAATTAAAAAGTTGAGACAGGTTTGATGACTCAGTGATCAGAGTAAGCAGTGGTATTGACCTGCCAGCTCATATTTTCTATTAAATCGACAGAAAAATTAAGAAGAGTCATTCTTGGTTTGCACAAGATTGCTCCATAGGATGTAAACGCTCTGTGAGGAACCGCTGAGTCGTATGATAGCAGACATTTTGGAAGTCAGTTCTATTTAAACGTTTACAGCCAGTAAGGAAGGGTTAGTCAGTCAGTTAGTTGGTTAGTCAGATCATTGTTAGTTGGTTGGAAGGTCGGATTCTGCTGCTCTAGTCTCATCATAGAACTTGTTAATACTTCTACAAAACTTAACTCATCAAAGTGAACCAGCCGCCTCTTGTTCAGAACTCTACGCTAACCTACATAAAAGGTAATACTTATTTATTATGTATTAATTGATTCAATGTCTGTCTTGATTGCACCCCTTATCTCTTCAAGATAAAGGTGAGCTTTGTTTGATTTGACTTCCCCAATATTTTAAATATATTTGTCAATGTTATGGAGAACCCATCACTTTAATTTAACCCTAATCATGTCCCTACCCTTTGACCTGTTTAGCTCTACCATCTGCTCCCTTATCCTTTCAGTAGCTACACCCCCAGTTGTTGATTAGGTGTGTAAGTCCGTCACCCCCCTTACAATCCTGAATTGCAACAATATGTATAGGGTTACATTATTCCAGCTTATACAATGTGAACGTGCACATAAATAAGCAGTGTCTAAAATGTCAGAAAATCTTATATTTCATAAGATTTCCGGATAACATACCGGTATTATCATCTTCCGGAGAATAAAAACAGTATTTGGTTGCAAATAATATTTTTCTGATAAGTTTGAACCGTGGATTTTGCACTTTTAATGCAACCACCACTAAGGTATGAAATTATGTAGATGAAGCTAATTTTGGTTGGTAGAATATTTCAATTGCAATTTTATCTAACATATTCTAAATTATCGGTTTGGAAACCTATGTAGAATCACAAACTGAATTACTCAAGCTTTTAATAGAAATCGTTATTTCTAATCGGAATTGTACCTCTGTTTTAGACCAAAGTTATCAAAATGCTAGATAAACAACATTTCAATAAATAAATAAATAAATAAACTAATTCTGTTGCAGTTATAGAAACTCTTAAGCATGTACATAACCTTAAAGTACGAAGTGAAGAACTATCAAGACTTTGAAGGTAGTAAAATGCTTCCCAAAAGTTGACAGCAGCCTTGGCAGTCAGAAAGATGATCCATCTTGGTGAAATGGAATATTTGTTTTTAACGTGTCATGGTTTAACGATCTTTAAATGCACTCATGTTTAGTGAAACGGGTGATTAGGCTTGAGAAGCTAGCAGCTAAATTCACCAACGGAGCATAGGAGCAATGGAATTACGCTGTAATATATTTGTTGAGAATACCGTCAAGAAACGAGTGAGGTTTCAATGATCTGTGATTAAATGAAGTAATGGAAACAAAATTGGCTTCTTCTTCCACTCAGAAAGATATAATATCAATACATTACACTAAGCTTATAGCTTTTACAGTACTTACTTCTAACTCCCATGGCATTATCTTCGCAGAAGGTATCCAACACGGCAGTCAGGCCGTTCATCCAATTATCAAACGTGTCTCGGCCGTCTACAGGACTGCAGTCACCATTAATGATATCAGAAGCACATCTTAGCGCTTCCGAACTAATGCTGCAAGCAAAGAAGTAATTAAGAACATTGAGCTGCAATATTAAAGTGTAATTTAACTACACTTCGGGTCCCAGCTACTAGCGGATAACATGCGGTGCATAACAGCAATGGAATTCGAAGATCAAGTACATGAACACTTTAGCAACAGAGTAACATCATTAGTAATATCAGCGCAGGGGATAGTGGCGCTTGACTATACATAATTGATTGACATTTCATTAGCCGTTCTAGTCTGGACTCTCTATCCTTTTACCCTCTATTACAGACCGGCAAAGCTGAAAATACTGTTAGTGATCGTAATATTGTGGAGGTACAGCGTAACTGGTAGAGCACAAAAAGATGTATCTATATTTTTCAAATTCTGTAGTCCTTTATGTGGATGAAACTCACTAAATACCTTTTAAAACATAGTATTATAATATCGAGAAGATCACTTGCTCTTTATTAGATAAACATGACCTGGGAATATTATTTAATATGTGTATCATACCTAAGACAAAATATAAAATAGATATGCAAGAGCATAGCATATTTACAGGACTGTATCTACACAAACAAATACGTTGAATCTTTGCAACGCTCTAATAGTCAGCTTCTTTACGTTGGCTACGGTTATTACATTATTGAATGTTCGCGAAACGCTTCCTTGTGTGAAACGCACCAGGTCCTGTTGGCAACTAAAGTCAACCCTAGCGTTTATTTGAGAAAGATTGTCGCTAGAGCTTCAACACAAGTTTTAGGCTCTTAGAAGACACATTCTCACCCTAGCAATGCTGGAATACCAACGCAGTGCAATTTCCACTGGGAAGTGCCTCTATAAGCACTCCACTAACTCATCCTTTCGTTATAATATATCTATCTCTCTTCCACATGATTACAACAGAATCGTTCTTGTTTGAGATACGAGGCGTGTCGTAAAATAAGGTCTCCAATTTTATTTAATATAGAAAACATGTTTATTGTCAATGAATGTTACATTGATGGAAAGGCGGAACTTACAGCTATTTTTCAACGTAATCACCATTGCGATCGATGCACTTTTGTATGCGCTGTGGCAGTTTTTGTATATCCTTGCCATAGCACTCGCCCGCCAAGTTGCGCAGGTAGCGCTCAACCTCGTTCTTCAAATCATCGTCGGTCTGGACATGTGTTCCACCCAGGTGTGACTTCCACTCAGGAAACAGATGATAATCACTAGGTGCTAAGTCTGGGTTGTAGGGGGATGGGTGAGGATGTCTCATCCGACCTGGGCCAGGAGATCAACAGTTCAACAGGTTGTCGTTTATGGTCTTCGGTGAGCATTTTGGGGACCCACCTCACACACATCTTGCGATAATGCAAATGTTCGGTCAAAATCTTGTCAATCGTAGTCTTATTGACTTCAGGGATAAGTTCGCACAGCTCGCGAGCTGTCACACGCCGATCTTTAAGCATTTCTTGCTCCATATTTGCAATTGTTTCGGCTGAAACCGAAGGCCAACCAGAACGCTGTTCGTCATGGACGTCTGTACGTCCGTCTTTGAACTCTCTGACCCACTTCCGCACGTTTATGACTTCCATACATTGTGGTCCATAGACTTCGCATAACTGACGATGAATTTCAGTGGTATAGTGCCCTTATCACTCAAAAATCGGATCACTGCACGCAACTCGCACTTGGTGGCGGAAGTGATAGGAAGCTCCATCGCAAATGGCTGCCCAGTCAAGACTAATGGTTGCAACGGGTTCGTTGTGGTGGAGATTTGAAGGGGTGAAATCAAACTACACGTCAGTGTTGCCCGAGCTCGCGTAATAGCGTTCCTCACGACTCCAGCGCCTTGGAGGCCTTATTTTACGGACACGCCTCGTAGATTACGCGAAGCGACAGCGCAAGTGAAACTAATCACTGTAGAATCAAAATTAAATGCTGAAAGAAGGAAAGGTACTACTTACAGCATATCCAAGAAAAGCGACAAGCATTAAAATATGGAAAATTGAGAACCTCAGTCATTTCAATCCCATAAAGTAATGAAGAGGCACTGGCAATTAATCGTCCGTCAGCACAAAACCCAGAAGATGCAGTATTTTCCCACCATATTAAACGATTAAAGATGTAAAAATGTCTGATTATCCTTTACCAGAAGTAATTAATAAGGGAAGCATATTATGTGCAAGTTAAATTTCAGGTTATGGAGCAACTGTTCAGCCCGCACTCACTTTTTGAAAGTTAGTCACATAAAATCGTTGATTTTGTTTTATCATTAGGATATGGTGATAATTCCGGATACTTGGGGTACAAAAAGAAAGGTTCATAGCTTTAGTAATGCCTCTGCAACCCAGTAGTAATGAAGATACTAACTTTCGTCAGAATGCGAGGACTTCTTATAAAACGTGTGCTGTAAACCTATTGAAATTAGTAAGTATTACGTCAAGAAATCATAACTATTAAGCGATAAATTCACCTCTATCCGTAATGGAGAGAAACGGCTGCAATTGAATCACCAGCTGCTTTAAGCTATGACTAATTAAAACGTGTGCAATGTTCTGGCAAAGGTCTTATGTTATCACATCGGCATGAGAAAGTAACACGCTGTCAAGGTCTAGGACTGGCTGACGAGATGTAGCAGGGAGGAGGTTGCCGTGAGAAATAAACACGCCTCAAGGACAGCGGACTTCAGGAAGCAAGTCGTATTTTACCACCAAAAAGACCTTTCGCGACTGCAATTCTTGAGACTTCAAATTCCGAAAAGATGACCGTGCTCAACAGATATATAAAAGTCGATGCAAGACCAACAGTAGTCAGTGAGTGAGTAGTCGGAATGGGTCGAGCAGCAGTGAATTGTACAGAGAGAGCGAGGTGGTGCTTCGAGCTGAGAGGGGTACATTCCAAGCTCCGTGATAAGGAGTCAGCAGCCGTGGAACGAGCAGGAAGCAGTTCACAGGTCAATAAATGCGGCTCCTGGCGAAGGATCGCCGAGCTGTGCAAACGGCAGCAAAGCAGTTTACGTGTAAATGTTGGAGTTATATTGAAAACTCTTCTGTAGCTATGTGTTAGAGGTGGACCTGTGGAATGTCAGAATGATTAGTGCAGTACAAAGGATGCATGCTGCAGAGACTTAAAGGGATATTGTAGAGACGCTTCGAGGTGTTGAGTTGGTGTAAATTATTTAATATAGCATGTTGTGACTTTGTGGGTTCGTAGAATTAAAAGTATTGTTTGCAGAAATTTAAAATACGCTTTATTGCAGTAGACAGTAACTTTGTACAACCCTTGCAGCATACACAACAGTCTTCAAGGTCGTCTCGTTGCTTCACCACACGTAAACAAACGAAAGAAATCACTGAGGTACAGTTCATATGTCCACCGTCGCAATAACCATCACACAACTACACAACTAACAACTGGCCCCACTCTAACACTTTGCGGGGTTTTTGTACCTCCAGTCATTGATCTAGAATGCGGCAGATTTCTGGATAACAATTGCGACGCGGCGAGAGAAAGACGGAACTATTCAGACATCTGTCTCTTTCTCTCTCGGCAAGCGTGCAATTCTGCGCGCCACTATCTGCCTCTTTCTTTCCTGCGCACGCGCCCGGCACTGACTTGTCGCGGCTCCAACACAAAAAATGCAATCGGTGACAATATAAATTGTTTGAAATTACAAAGAAAGAGAGAAACGGTATTATTTTTCCAGGTAATAAAATGCGGCGTACATTTTCACGTCCCTAAAGGTTAACTCGATAAAATCAAACATGAAACCCTATTTCTCTTACGTCCTCTATACGTAGGATATAAAAGTTCCAGATCTCTGCACCAGGCGCGCTAGTATGCGCTGTCTGCGCGTTTTAGACCAACTTTCCTATATTGATACTAAATGAAGTTAGAAGTTAGTCAATAAATCCCATTTTACTAAGCTTATTTTGCAGAGGCACTGCCAGACTACGCCATTTCCTAACGCTAAATAAGTGGATCTACCGTAACCGCGTAAAACCAATGACGAAGTGTGCACACCTACACAAGCAGAAAACCCATTCGATTTAAACGCACACGCGAAACAAAATTATTTGCTTTGATCTCGACAGTTTACGCCCATTAAGATATTTGCTTGCGTGACAATGTAACAGTTGTAATTAATACTGTTAATCAACTATTGCCACAGCTTGATCAAGTGTACTTTGCTGTTATCAAGTGAAAAAAGAGAATGGCACCAAAGAATAATTTAGTTGCAGAAATAGTATATCAAATTTAAGTTTCGGTGACTTCCTATAGCCTGCGGTCCGTGCACTAAATGATAAAACTGCATTTTTTCGCTCGCTTAGCAAAAGAAGTTACCCAATCCGCAGTAAAGATTTCACGTTAGAACAAAGACAGGTCTACAAGTTCTCATGAACAGTTATTCGAATTTATGGAAGATTTTATTTTAACACAAAGATGTGACAAGTCGCATAGTATACGTAATAAAAGTTCTAAAAATGCCACGCCCAAATGCTAAGGCACCTACAGCTGACGCTATAATTACATCAATTATTGATAATTGATTTTTAGATTGCAAGTTACAGAAATTATTTAAATAATATAATTCCCTCTTTTTTCCTCTCATGAGAATGAAGTTGTAAGGAATGTATTTGGCATTAACATCTTCAGCGTTTTCTGAGAAAGATTGTGGCTAGAGTTTCAATAAGGCTTTAGCTCTGTAATAAACAGGACACCGAACCTAATAAGTTTGCTATGCCAAGAACATAGAATTAGATTTTGTTTATAAAGAACTGGGGGTGGGAGAATGACATTTGTAGAGCACCCTACACCTGACTCCGAAATTGGGTACGTACAGTGAGTCAACGACAACGAACAGAGGCTCTTGACTAAGCGGTATATATTGTCACCCGAACGTCGGGACTTCCTGTGGAGCCGGCCGGCGGTGGAGCCGGACGGGAGGTGTTCGGCCACGCCCACCCATTTGTCTTATAGCGGTAACGAGGGGTGGCTGGAAAAACATCACTGTGCCGTCTCTTTCCCCTCCCCCTGAGTTCTCGAACATACAGGATATTTCATCTAATCCGGAACCTTCTAGATTGGCCAGTTGGTCCTATATAAGCAACGCGTCGGGCTGGAGGAAAGTTCAGTTCTTGTCGAGCAGCGGTGACGAGCGTCCAGTGAGGGCACGGACTGTGAACGTGCATCGGAGGAGTGTACGTAACTGCGTGCAGTGGACACTGCGTGCAGTGTGACTTTGTGGATTCATAGAATTAAAAGTCCAATTTGCCAAAATTCTAAATGTTCTTTATTTCCGTAGAAATACACTGTTCAAGTTTCACGTAACAACATTACGTCACATACACAACACAGTCTACCAAGGTCGATCACAATAACAAATAGCGTTCTGATTACATCAGCTCTCGTTACAACACTCTACAGCTGTTTACTGCTAACGACTGACTGTCGGCGAGTCGTCGCTGATGATGATGATGATGATGATGAGTATAAAGGCGCTCAACTGCAGAGGTCATTAGCGCGAGTCGTCGCTTCCTTAAATAACTCATATGATAATTCCAGACTGTTCCAGAAACCGAATAATCTCTATCAATCAAGATGTCACCAGAAATAGCCATTTATCTCAGTTTGTTTCGGTAGACCTTTATCTGCTTATGCAAGCTCTTTATCTCCGTGAAACACTATCCGTCTGTTATCTATTTGCGCCGAAACTTTTATGCCCGTTGCCGTGACAGTATAAATAGTATAACTAAATCCCTAAGCTCATTCACTCTCTTTTGTGAACAGATACACAGGCCTATTGAAATAACATTGTTTAAATTTTAATTATAGTCATTAATTGTATTGCAATGTACAGCTACGTACACTCGTAAATTATCAAATTTGGAGCTTGTTCTACTAATATTCGAAGGCCCCTCTTAGCCGTGGTCGTTAGAGCCTATGTCTCTAGCGTTCCGCCGCGTAGAGGGTCGCGGGTTGGGGTCCCGCCTTAGGCATGGGCTTTTATGTGTATATTGTGTATGTGTGAAACTAAAGAAAACAGATAGTAAAATAAACGGGAACAAAAAAAACCGGTTAAATAAGGAAAAGAAAAATATATATAGATATATATTTTTTGTTAAAAAAAAGGCTCACCTCAGACCCTCCCTCGGAACGTGGACTGTACATCAGGACAGCAGTGGATCGCGAGGTTCCATAGGTCAGTGTCTCACAACCTACACCCACCTCGTTCCAATATTTTGGTGTCAAAAGTTCCTACCCTAGTAATAAATCATACGCTCTTGTGCTACTTCTGGAGATACTAACGTTGCGTGGATATTTTCACCCAATTATCGGAAGGCATGACCAACTGGAGCTGGGTAAAAGAAAGGAGGCATTCAGGCCACGCCCATCCATTTATCTTGTGGCGCTCACATGGGGGATGGTTAGGAAATTATCACGAGGCACTGTACCGTCTCTTTCCCCTCCCGCTGACGTCTGGAACAATCGGGATGATATTCCGAGCCAATAAGCTTCGAGATGCAGCGATCTGGCTATATAAGCGGCGCGTTAGACGACTCAGGCAGTTCTTGGCGAGCAGCCGTGAAGAGCGCAGTGCTAGCGAACGGACTGGAAGACTGCGTAGTGTATCAGAGGAGTTTTTAGTCAGCTCTAGAGGGAGTTGTACGTAAGAGTGAGTGTGGAGTGGACCTGTGACACACGAACTGGTGGATTGCAATTGTGTGTGCTACGTAATTCTGTGTAATCGGCAAGTGTACCAACTGTAATACGGTGGAAATAAAGAACATTTTGAGTTTGTGCAATTGGACTTTTAATTCTACGAACCCACAAAGTCACAATATTAATGAAAACGGCTGATGAAATTGGAAGGAATGCAAAAAACTGCAGCACATACTCTACTGCATCGGCGTTTTGAAGAACGAAGACAAAATAAAAGCATGCGAAAATTGAGCTTGAGTTTTTATTTATGACGTTCTTTACCATGTTTCTCAGTATCCCATTCTACAAGCTATAACAAAAAAGTAGCCAAAATTTGGAAAATCATTTACTTCTTGTAGAGGATAAAATGGTATATGAACGTTGGTCCAGAAATAGTTTATTTTCTTTTTAGAACACTTTTTCTACAGTTGAGCCCCATTGGACACTCGATGTCAGAACAGTGGGAAAAGAGGAAATCACAGCACATGTTCAAAATGGCCTCCATTAGTTCCAATGTATAGCTAACACATCGTTGTATGGACTCTTCAATGCGTTAAGTTAGACCTTAAGAATGTCATATTGTCTGGCAACCTACCTCAATACAAGCACGAAGATTCTCTACATCTGCAACTGGAGTTGCATAAACAATAGATCTCAAATATCACCATAAATAAAAGTCTAGTGGGTTTAAGTTAAGAGAGCGTGGAGGCCACGGAATTGTTCCACATCTGCCTATCCATCTATCAGGAAACCTGGTGTTCAAAAATCTACTGAAAAAGCCTGAAATGAGGGAAAACTCCATCGTGCATGAACGGAGCTCCGATGCCTATCAAGTGGACTATGTACTGTACTGTAGCACAGTGACAACAACGATGAAATGCAGCAACTCCACCCAATTTAACCAGATGTAAAAACGAATGTTGATTCTGTACTAATGGTCACAGGACAGCTACTATTACACATCTCACCGTGTAAGCACAGCTGCAACAAAGACGCTCTACCGTGGAAGTAAGTGATTTCTGGACTTATGTTCATATAACATTTGTTATCCTCTATATGCAAGGTTTTTGACATACCTTTTCTGTTACATACTGTATATCGATTTCTATTATTTACGTCCTCCAACGTTGTCATATCGGACAATGAATGAAATGGGTGAACTGAAGCTGAAGTGAGCCCAGGATTCATAGAGTTTAGAGTTACCGGACATCCATCTTTTAGGATAAACAAAAACCCCGGATAAAAGTTATCTAGATAACCGCGAAAGACTGCTTAATATTTTTCAGAGGCCTGTTTATAAAATTTGATGTTCTTTAACATGCCGCAAGTCTACGAAATGAGACCTCTGATTTTACTTGCCTTGCGAAGAAAGCCATTCTGGGGATTTCTGGGCCTGAAAAACTTCAGTGCCCTCCATGAACTTATGACCTCTGGAACCAGAGGCTAGCATA